>LSSK01000132.1:0-20457 GCA_001969505.1 Zancudomyces culisetae | reverse complement strand
GGGGGGGGGGGGGGGGGGGGGGAGGGGAAAGGTGGCCAAGATAAGATGTGAATATGACAACTGGTAGCTTGGAATGTAGATTGATTGATTGATTGATTGATTGATTGATTGATTGTTTGTTTGTTTGTTTATAGATGGAAACTCTAATATCAAGTAGTAAATAAGATATAATAATAAAATAATAAAATAAAAGACATAAAATAATCAGGCTAGTAATAGCAAACATGATAATTAGAGGTATATTTTACACCCTTATACAGCGAATTGGGATTGATATTCAAGTTACTTGGATTATTAACTCCAGAAATATGTGGATGGTAAATATTGAGCGAATCAACCTTATATGATGAATGCAGAAAATTAGAAACCGAGTATTTGGATTCAACAAACAAACTTGGCACCGTACCGTCCCTGATTTTAGTATCTGTAGTAGTTTGTAGATGGTGGATAGGAAGTTGCGAAGGATTGTGGAATTTGATTTTTAGCCAGTTATCACTGCTCTGACCACCGGAACCAGCTGATGATGGTTTGGACATAAATTGAGGAACAGGGCTAGATCTAGGTTTGGCCTTAATACTGGAGTGTGGAGTCGAAAAACTGGGGATCGTCCAGGTGATACAAACCATCTTGTCGCTACTATTCCCAAGTCCATTTCTGGTGTCGGAAATGCCCTTGATTCTGAGGTGTGGTGACTGCAGTAGAGAAATAGTGGCAGTTGTGGATTTGTTGGATTTTATGTAAATATTATTTACAAAGTCAGAAATGCTAGGCTCGCTACCATCACGTTCCTCTTCACTGCCATTTATATTTGCTCCTTTGTTTGCAAGGAAAAATGTGGTTGGAATGTAAATATCCACTACACAGCTGGAAATCGATGAATGCAGACCCCAGTTACCACTCCCATCATCTCCGCCAACATGCTTACCGTTATTGATGGCAAAACAGGAAAATTCCAATAATCCAGTGTTTGCAAAGTTTGGATGAAACTTGTAGTCTACTCCCACAAATCCTCCATCGGAAACATTCGATCTATTGATCTTTGTATTGGTGTTCATGTTGGTATTGACCAGTCTGTTTGTACACCCAAAATAGTCTGCCAAAATAAACGATTTGTCTGGTGGAATGAAATCTATTGTTTTGTATTTAATCCAGTTCTTTAACAATACACATCGATGAAATCCAAACGTATAGCCATCGTCAATTACTCCCCCGCCGTTATTTGTGAGCTTTAGACTTAGCGAAGGACTACCAGAAACTCTGCTGATAGCCACTATTTGGCCCGAAAGTGATAACGATTTTGGGTGTGTGGTAAAAAGAGTAGCCGTACTACTGGTGCCGTACTTGATATCAATGGTTTCGGTTATTTCCAACAGAAACGAGTTGTTTAGGTATGAGATGGAATTAGGAAAAGCTCTCCAACTTATGTTATTTTCATTTGTATTGGTATTGCTGTCAAAACCAGCCCCAGCTCCAGTCCCAAATGCACTACTGGAACCAAAGGGTGTATTTGGATTTAGATTTGGGCTTGGACTTGCGTTTTTGTCCATGATTTTCTTGAAGAATTTGGGTAGTTCTGAGACTACTACATTCGTGGTTGTCGCAGAAATCGAGGATGAAGTTGCAGAATAATTGCCAATCAGATGTTTTGCATGTATATAGTCAAAGTCAACAAGGAAAGGCTCACCAATACCAACAATTGTAGTGGTTGAGGCAGTGGTTGAGGCAGTGGTGTCACTTATTGAACCAAGGCCTGAGTCTACACTATTGTTGATGGTGGTTGAATTGGAATTTGTGAGCAGTAATGTGAAAAGGGCCAGTTGGTATATAGAAACTACATTGTCTTTGATAATAGTTGAGGAGCTGAAAGCAGAGTCCAAGCCTATTCGTAGGTAGTTTTTGAGTAGAAGATTGAACTTAAATAGTTGTTGATAAACAGCCAGCTCGTCAGTTGCAGTAATTGTTGTAATTGTTGTTGTGTTTGTACTAGTGATTGTGGTTGAAGGGGGAGTAGAAAAAATCAAGACATATTCAAACAAGCGTAGACCCTTTCTATACAATGTAAAAGTTGCTAACAAAAGATTGTAGCTATCTAGGCGGAGTAGTTTGAAAGTGTGATCATTGGTAAAGGCTGTTGGCAATTCATGAGTGGTCTTATCTACAAAATGATCAATATTGTTATTCCTAGTTTTGGGATTATTTGTTTCGTTGCCACTTTCCGTACTAGGCTGTGGCGTTGAATCGAAATCGGAAATATAGAGATGGATGGCTAGCTTGGCACGTTGAATCTTTATCGAATCCGCATTATGTACCTGTAGTAAAATCGTCCTAAAAATATAGAATTGTAAATATGAGTTTTGGTTTAAAAAAAAAGAGCAAAGGTAAAGGTAAAGGTGAGGGAACATACTTTAAATCCGAGAGAATGTAAAAACTGATAGCATTCATTTGTCTAGTTTAGGGGAATTGAAGAATGAAGGGGGGGGGGAGAAGGTTGTTTTATATATTATTTTTGGTTATAATAGTAATAAAAAGTAAATTCTAACAGCAAGAATAAAAATATATAGTGAAAAGGAGAATAAGGAGTTTCAAAACTTGGTGAATTTTATTGTATTGTAATGTAATGTATAGTAATTGAATTGGGATTAAACCAAACAGGGATAATTGAAAATATTAAATAAATAAATAAGCAAAAAAAAAACACCAGTATTAATGGTAATAAATAATAATAATAATAATAATAATAATAATAATAAAGGTAGAGAAATCTAGAGGTTTCCAGAGAGAACAAGGTCAACAATTTGGGAGATAAAGGACTTTTTGGGAGTCATATCGACACCAAACTGGGCGGAAAGAGAGTCGCGAATGATTTTTTTGGAAACAAGAGTGAGGTCAGCTTGAGAAAGGATGAGTTTGATGGCGTCAATGATCTGTTGGTCAGAGGGGAAATAGACAGGTTGTTGTTGGAGTGCCAGCTGGGGAGTAGGAGAGCGCATGAAAGAGGCATGTTGCATTTGTTGGATTGGAGTAGGAGTTGGAGGAGAGATCGGAGCAACAACAGAAGCAGCAGCAGGAGGAGGAGCGGGCATAGGAGTAAATGTGTGATGTTGTGGATATGGATGAGGTTGTTGAAATTGTTGTTGAAGTTGTTGTTGTTGTTGGATGAATGAGGAAGGTCGGGAAGAGGACATAGTTGTTCGATAGGGTTGTTGTGGTTGAATAAACGAGGAAGGACGAGGTTCGTTATCTTCAGACATGAGAATGTTTGGAGATTCCATGACTGTGCCATAAGGATTGATGTGAGATTGTCTAGTTGGTTGGTGTCTAGACATTCTTGAAGGTTGTTGTTGGTAGTTGGAGAGAGAAGGTGGAGAAGAATAGGTGGAAACAGAAGGAGAGGAGGCTCTACTTGGGGAAAAGTTTTGAGGAACAGCACCGACAACAACCGAGGCGTGAGGGTTGAGCTGAGGAGAAGCAGTGGAGAAACGATTGAAGTCATTACCGTAGGTGTAAGATTCGGCATATTCGTAGGAAGGATTGACCTGAGGAGGCGAGTTGACGGTTCCAAGAGCAATGAGATTTGCTTCATACTCACTCCACGTGATGAGAGGAATGTCGTCAATGTTGAATTGATAATCGTTGGCAACAATCAGCTTAATCTTACCACGTTCACCAACAACTGTACGGGTGTTGCCCCAGCTGAAATCGTCAAAGTGCCAGAACGAGTAAATAGGTAAAACAAACGACCACAGCGGGAACGATAGCAGGTAGATAATCAGCCAGCCAATGTGCTGCCATTCGCCACGTATCAAAAAGACTACAACCTGCAAGCCGTAGACTGCACCCAGAATAATCAGCGAGATGAATCCGACAGTGCTGAATTTGGTGATAGAGGCAACCAGTAGGTAGATGAAGTACAGCAGAACAGTTGGCATAGTTACTGTACCAAACAAGTCCAAAAACACCACAAACCGCATCGAGAAGCAGCAGAATCCACATAGATTTTCAATCATAATCAGCTCGAGCAGATTGTGCACTGTTGAATTGATCCACCGTCGCCGTTGTGAGAGCAGCACTGACCACGACTCAGGCACTGTGGTATAGCAGAATGCGTCGCGTGCAAACTTCAGCTTGTAGTGTGGGAATTGCCTCAACATCAACGTTGTAAGATAACGATCCTCACCCAGACTCAGCAGGTTCTTTTTGTGTAGCGTGTCGACGTGTCGCTCGGAATACGTATCGACCACTTGTTTGTTGATTAGAATTGGTTTCTTGTCCTTACTGGATACCAGTCGATACATACAGAAACAACCAGGAAGACACGTAACTGACCCAAACAATGACTCAAACGATTTAGACAGGAAATGTGAAATGTAGTACTCATATACCTGCACCATTGTCACCCACGTATTTTGTTCATTGGCAATTCTTGTCTCACCGCATATCCCTGCAATGTTGTTGTCTGCCACACAATGCGCCACCAATCGCGACATTGACTCTGGCCCGACTACTGTGTCTGCATCAACCTGCAGCAGGTATTCAAAGTACTGTGGTGGAATTCCAATAATATGTGTCATGTGATGGTTCAACTCAAGTTCAAGCGGTGTCATTGGTAGCTCGAAATACACCTTGTTCAAAAATCGCATCAACAAGATCTGCGAGTCACGCTTGCCTCGGTTTCCCGGCTTGTTCTTCTCATGTCGGTTGCCTACCTTGACCACCACAACAAACGGCACGAGATGACCTTCGTAGTCATAAAGCCCACTGTACACCTTGCCTCGGTTGTGCATCATTGATCCTTCTGCAACCGCTATCGCATCACGACTTGGAGGCTCCATCTCTGGATCCACACCCAACAGATCCAGAACTATCTTGGGCGTCGACTTTTCGTTTCCGCTTCCTACTATGTTTCCATCGCAAATTACCATTATCAGCCGCTTCTTATCATCGTATTCCATATTGGCCAGTGAGTTAATCGTTTTACTCATACTCTCCTCACCCTCAGTATAGCACGGCACTTGACACAACACAAACTTTGTTTGTCGCCCAACTTTTTTTGCTGTTCCAAACTGTAAACTCGCCATAAACTTGATCAGCACAACCAACACCAACAAACATGCAAACGCCAACAACATGTAGTTCATAAACAAACACTTGGTACTCTTTCGAGTGTCTACTCGTCCCACATAGAACAGATTACGCATACATTTCAGATTGTTTGCTCGGTCACTATCACTTATGCTCAGTTTGGCCCACTTGTCACTAATATCTACTGTCCCAACCCCACCATCATCGATAATCCCCGTCAACCCCTTGTCTAGGAAATTCCATTTCTTGAGATTCGCATTGAATGGCTGTTGCGATGTGTAGAAATAATCATCAAAATTGTATACCTCTCCATTAATTACCCGCCAGTACATTCCGTTATTCTTGTGCCAGCTCTCCAATGTCGATATATCCCATACCAGTTCACCCTTGTAATACTGTTGCATTTTTGGCACCCAGTATTTAAAGTAAAAATTAACATCACTCAGCTCTTGCGAGTTTGCTACTGATCCAACCTTGTGTGAAACCCAGTAGTTATACATTTCTTCAATGTTCTCTGAACTCAGATACATTGTGTAGTTTGGATCGTCGTCGCTGCTCACCAGATCTGGACACGCCACTCGCACCTCCAAGGGAAAGCTTGCGTTTGTCTCGTACCCTGCATAGTACATCATAGACTCTGTTGATGCTAAATTGCCACTCATCCCGTGTCTCTGTTTGACAAAGTTTGTAATGTCATATACTTTTCCTCTAACAGATGTAAATGCTCCTTCTGGATCGGCATTGTAACCAACTTCTACTGTTGTATATACATTCTGCTTGGGACACAGGAGCAGTCCCAACCCGATAATCAAAAACAGCATCACTATCCAGATCCACACTATTATGATACATATCGCCACTTTCTCTCGCCAAGCCATCCGCACATCCTCCCGCTTCATTCCACACCGCCGCAGCATAAACGACGGAACCAAAAACGTAAGCATATATGTAATTGCCACCCATACCTTCCGCCCGAATGTTTGGTCAAGTTCTGTTATATTATCACGTAGCACCACCTTCTCCGCCTTTTCTTCTCCCTCTATCCCTTGCAGCCCCACTCTATCTTGCTGCCCTTTTTGAATATCCTCCTGAAACCCTACTCCCATCTTGAAAATATCATCCCCTTCTTCATCCATACGTATATGCTGCGACTGGTCCACCCCTCCCATCGAGCCTGTTCGTCCATTATATCGCGACTGTCGCTCCATTTTCTTTTATTTTCTTTTATTTTCTTCTTTTTTTCTTTTTCTTTTTCTTTTTCTTTTTCTTTTTCTTTTTCTTTCTGCCTGTATCTAGCTTGTCTAGTTTATAGCTATTGGTTTTTTATATGCAAGTCTATTATAACAAACCGTAATATCTTTTAGACAAAAAGTGCTATCTTTTTTTTTTTTAGAAATACTGTTCAACATTAGTTTTTATGTATTGCCGTTTGCTCTATCATATTTATAGCCCTTTACATAATTCTTCAATCTTTCCTTTTTGATTTTGTATTATCTCATTTGAACACCATAAATGAAAATATAACGCTACCAATTACGAAATAACAATCCTTTTATTTTTTTTATATTTCCCGCTCTGATGTTTTTGGCTGTGTTGACTTTTTTTTTTCATACCAGTGTTAACTGGGCAAATATTTATTATTTAGGAGTCTTTCAAACTTTGCCTGATTATTGCTAAATCCTAAAATTTGGAAGTCTGGAATTTCTGTCGTAACTTTAAATAAAAGATAATTTAATCGTCCCCCTACCTTCCTCCGCTCCACCTCGCAATTTCAAGTGGATCAATTTTTTTTATTACGAGAAGTAGCACTGGAAAAAATGTTAGGTTTTCCTTTCTCCTCCCCCCTTTTTTTTTGATTTTACTGATGATTTTCATCAAATAATTTTCATTTTTGTCCCAATATCTTTCTCGCTTAATAATAGCATGCGTTCTTTTGCTGGATCCCTTTCATATCAAATGTTATTGTGTTTATTTTAAAAATATCAATACCCTTTGCTTTCTATTTTCAACCACTTGCAATACCTTCTACACCACCCGTTTTCAAATTGCTAATATTTTTAGTATTTTGTTTACCAAGCTTGTACTTTACTTGTTTGCTCCAAATCTTAATCCACTTTCTTTGAAATATTTAATATATTTCGAGTTTATTTATTTACTGCAATTTTTTTTTACAACTCTCAGAACCCATAAATGGTAAATAAATCCCAATGTTTTAATTTGCGACTATAATTACTCGATTTTCTTGTTTACGCTTATTTTTATACTTTGAACCATCAAATCATATTATTTCTCAATTCTATCTTTTTTTTTTCCTTTAGCACCCGACACGAATTTTTTCATCATTTGAATATCGATTTACCCATTTGATTCCCTTATTTATCAATTACCAATTTCCAATTCCCATTTGCTATTCGCCTAGTTTTTTTTTTCCTTTACACTAAAAGGTCCTTTTTTTTTTCATTATTCATCTCCTTTCATCATTAAATTAAATCGTGAACATCAAAATCAATTACTGATTCCCGCTTTTTATTTTACCCTATTTTTAGGTGGGGAATGAGGAGATAATAATTAAGGCAATAATTATAAAAACGATGAAAATATTATAAATAAGGATGAATCATTTGTACACAGTCAGAATTGAAATGCCAAAACCGAGTACATACACGATTACAGCCGGATAAGAAGGAAAACCAACAGTTTTTTATCTGCTTTTTAAGCTGGCTATCTAAATTGTATCTGTCAACCCATCAATCTGACTTTGTAACTTCCCTCCTTTTCTCTCTTCACCTCCTCTCACCTCAACCTTTCATTTAAAATGTCTTTTCTTATCCTATTCTTTCCTCCATCACCAATCCTATGAAGCTCGACTATTTCTTTCCAATTCATTTTTACATAAATGGTCTTCCCAGGATTGTCATTATCCAATCAACAAAGCAACTCATAAAAAACCAATAGTATTGCCCTCTAAATCTTTGCTTTATTTTTTTTCTACACAACATCTTACTATTGGAACACCTCCTCTATTTCCCTCCCTCCCACACATTCCCCCCCAAAAAAAGTACTCCCCAACATTCCTTTGACGCCAACTTCCTGTACCCAATATACTTTTATACTTTTGTGATACATAGGAAAAATAGGGCAGGTAAAATTCAGGAACATGTTATTTTTGTTTTGCTTTGGTTTGTTTTAGACTGTATATACTTTTAACACTAAAAGGCTAACCGAGCATGTCATCAAAAAGTGTCAATATACATCCGAATACCAGTACAAGTGATTCCAAGACAATTGTACAAGTTGACGTTTCCGGTTTAATTTTAGTACAATCACCATGCAAATGCCTTTTCCTGCTTTGCTAGGTTCAGATTATCAACTGCTAAATGTCCTTGGATAAGTGCTGGTTTAATCGAAAATCCAGCGGATGGCCAACTAGAATCATGACACTCTTTCCTAAAATACTAACTCGTCTTGTTACCATTTTGTGTACTGTACATTCAACCACAACCTCCCCCATTTTTCTTTTCACAGTATTTTAATACCGTTCAAATGACACGTTTACTGTACAAATCCCTTCCCCAACAATCTTTGGTACCAAAAGTTGGTGTTGTTACATTCAAACAAACTCAATACATAACTTTCTTTCTTGGCCTAGGTAAGCAGATATCTTTTACGTTTCTTGTTTTTTCGGGTTGGGGATATTTTGAGATGAAAGACCTAATATATTGCACTAAATCACATGTTACGCATTGGACCGTACTATTGGCTGTATTTATTTACCAATAAAGTTATCAAAAAAAATATTTATGTTTGCCAGTTTCGCCAATATTTCAAGATCAGTTCACATGTTAACAGCTTTGTACCCACAAATATCCAAGCACAACTCTGGCCAACCAGTCTCACTAATTAAAGAAATAAAATAACTTTTGGCTTGCAGCAATGAGCTCGGATATCGAAGAAATATCACCAACCACAACAATAACGCGATCGAGTGCGGGTGCTGCTGACTCTTCTATTTTTAAAAACAATTTAACACGAATCAACCAAGATCTAAATGCTCTAAAAAACAAGCTACAAAAACTAACAGATTCCTCGGTTCTGACGTGTATCGATCTCGAAGAGTTTGATGTAGACGTTTCGGTAAGATTACCTGTTTATCCCGATTCAGTTCAAATTGTCTGAGCTAGTGAGGTATCAATATATACTACTAACCCTCTTCCCCTATTCGATGTGATCTAATACTTACTTTTTCAAAAAAAAATTATAAACATAGGAGACTTTAGATACTGAATGCCTTTTTACCGACTTAAATCATGTTCAGCATCATTTAGATATTTCAATCAACGAAATTGATAGTCTCCGCAACTCTGAGATTAGAGTAAGCATTCTCTAATACAACCCAATTCTTTGTACACAATAGATACATATGTTATTATAACAAATATGTCTATTTTGTTTCATTTTATACATAATGACTCTACGAAACAATTATAGCACGACAGCAATTTAAAAAAAGATTTTTTCCAAAAAATAAATTCTCAGTACGAAAGTTATAAAAACCTACCTTCTGGAAAAAAGCTGGGAAAAGAGGAATGGTACAAAGACTATAAAACGCAGCTTTGGGAGCTAAAAAACCCAAATGTTCCAATGCCGCCGCTATTTGAAGGTCAGGAAGATGAGGATGACGAGGATCTTGTAGTTGCTGACACAACTGTTGTGTTGCACTGCCCACTAACCACAAACTACCTAGAGTCACCGATGACGAGCAAATTTTGTGGTCACAGCTACTCTAAAAGAGCCATTGTTGAGTATCTTTGTAATTCTAAGAAACAATGCCCTGTCGTTGGCTGTGTACACACCATCTCGGTTAAGGACTTGTATGAAAATAAGAAACTTGAAAGACGAATCGAGCGTATTCGAAGATATAAACTTGCTAGAGAGAAATCGCAAAACTATACCACTTTACAATAACTCCAGTTTTTGCTTTAAACTGCCCTTTATTTTTCTGGTACTTCCAGAACCATCACAAAAACATCATAGGCATTAATTATCAAACCCAATATTGTCAGCATAAACTATAATTTATTATCGATTCTTGTCCTTTTGTGTAACCATTAATTGAAATCATTAACTTTTAATTCAAAAAAAAATAACAACGGTAAAGCTTACAGCAAGGAATACACAATTCATAGCAGGATGTTTTCACTAGTGGATACGAATATCATATAAGCCGATAGTTCGAGCCCTGGAAATCAACACTGCTACATGACTTTTTTCCCCAGAATTCTATTTATCTGCTTCATGAATCCCTTTTCAGCTTGGCTTCTTGAATGATTCGAATATAGCGTAAATAGATCCATCGTCGGCTTCTTAGCCTCTTTGCCCGTTTGTGGAACAAAATTCTCTCCATCTAAAAGTAGTATACATCACCTGTTATATACCTGGCTTTAGAACATAGATTTAACATCACTTCCCCCCTTCTGCTTCTAGTTTACTATGGTTACACCGCTATTATCGCTACCTTCACCATTACGGAAACTTACCATATATTACGGCCTGAGGGGTTTTACCACTTTTTCTGATCTTATACTTGTTATTATATATTTGATTAATACAGTCGATCCTGGAGATTGTATGGTTTAATTTTCCGAGGTTAAAGAGCCTTGGTGTTGAAAAAACCAATTGTGAATCGGGCGTAACATCCACATAAACGTTTTTTTTACCATTGACAGTGAATGGGCCTAGAAGCACGCCATCTATGACCTCTTTTATCCCATTGTCTAAGCTATTACAGGTATTGTGAGCGTTTTTATGTACATTAGCATCAAACTTCTTTGCCATAATCTCACCAAAACTCTTTACTCCTGACTGATTATTCATACTAGTACCCTTTTCCAAATCGTGTACTTTTTCATTTGTTTCTGCATTGCTTGGTACTAAAAATACTTTTACAACAAAGTTTTTAAAATATCTAAATGTCAGGGCTGCCGTTAGTGTCATTAGACTGGCAGAAATAATAGAAAATAGCAGCGGTGGTGCTTCAGGAGCACTAACCAAACCATATTCCTGGGCATACAACAACCCAGACGACATTGAAATCGTAAATGCTGCTGAGGAAAAAGAGGTGATTTTGATCAGCTTGATGTAGTTTTCGAAGCGCGAATTAAATATCAGTATAGGCCCACTATCCCTAATTATATTCTTGTGAGCCCCATTGTTTATGTCGGTGCTTGTACCCAAGGATGGGCCTGTTGTACGTTCGGTTGTACTTGCAACACTTGTGGTTGAAAAATTGGTTCGGTCACTAAGCCACAATCTATTTGTGTTTCTTGTTGAGTCCATCTTGTGCGCTATTTTATCTTTCAGTTCTTTTTCTTTTCCACATGGCCCGCTGTTTGGGTGGCTATTTCTACAGTGGATTTTCCTGTAAATCAGGCTATTAAAGGCATTTAAAGCGGGTTGAGCATTGTAAATTGCCGTCCTACTCCCCGGTAGCCAGGCTAGCGTCGACATTCCACTGATACATCGTATACCCCTGTTGACCGGCCCCCTGGAAAAGTAGTGATATCTATGCATTCTATTTGGTTTAACTAGAAAAAAATAAATCTATCGTGACCATCTTTTTTTTGGACAGCTTTTGCGTGTTTATCAACTTTTTTTTAAGTGCAAATGATTAAGGACAACGATAATGAGCCTCAATTAGCTAAGCCACCAGCAAATCATCATAAATTATCGTTTCATTTGTCATAGAATATAGGAGTTCAGAAGTATTTCTTGGTCTATTATTTACAGAATGGAGGAATTCGACTTTAACAACAATTCCCATCAAAGATATAATCCTTTGATTCGAGAATGGGTGTTATGTTCTCCTCAACGGATGAAAAGACCTTGGCAAGGAAAGCTGGAAGACTCTGAAAGCACCGAAAAAAACAAAGGTTCGCTACAATATGATCCAAATTGCTATTTGTGCCCCGGAAACAAACGCGCAAATGGGAAAGTAAACGAGAATTATCAGTCGACCTATGTATTTGAAAACGATTTTTCAGCAATATCATCAAATAACTCTCGAAATGAAGGCATGGATTTTGGTGAAAATATTGGAACTTTGACGGTACAATCAGATTTTACAGAATCTTTGTTTAGAGTAGAACCAGTAACAGGAGAATGTAAAGTTATTGTGTACTCTCCATATCACTATCAAAGCTTTTCCGATTTTACACCAATAGACGTCAAATCTATTATAAAAACGTGGTCCGATATCTACATTTCATTATCATCAGAGCCTCATATTAACTATATTCAACTCTTTGAAAACAAAGGTAGCATAATGGGGTGCTCTAACCCACACCCTCACTGCCAGGTATGGGCTCTGAATAAGCTTGTAGGTGAGCCCTATAAAGAAATGGTTTCATTTGAGATGTTTAGTGAACAGAACAATCAAAAATGCTTACTATGTGAATACACGAGGGTAGAGCTGTTGAACGAACAACATGATGCCAAGAATAGAGTTTTTTACAAAAATGCATCATTTGTTGCAATTGTACCTTTTTGGGCTGTGTGGCCATTCGAACTCTTGATTGTTTCTAGAAAACATCTGGCGTCGATAGCCGAAATAACATCACCTACTATTGCTCCTGAATCTCACGGCGGCCCCACGGTGCTAGATGATTTTTCAGACATACTGTTGGTAGTTAATCGCACATACGACAAGCTTTTCAGCTGCATCTTTCCCTTTTCAATGGGCATTCATCAGTCCCCTACATTGAATGACCCAAAAATGGACCTATTTCATTTCCACATGCATTTTTATCCTCCTTTATTAAGAGGAAAAAACGTTAAAAAATTTTTAGTGGGCTTTGAATTGCTCGCCGAGCCACAAAGAGACATTACTGTCGAGTCCGCAGCAAAAACACTGCGTAGCTTATTATAAATGGCAGCTTATTTCACTTCACCAGTGTTGTATCCGTTTTATTTTTATTTTTTTCGCAAGATAGACCAAGTAATCCAAGTATTTAGACTCTTTATCGAGGTTTTGGGCAATATAATTTTTAATTTGTCAAACATGGTCTTGAGTAGCTCTTTTCATGTTTTTATGAGTTCGCGGTTAATTTGTTTTTTACTTATATCTTTGGGACTTTTTAGTAGTGCAGAAGTACTTATTTAATAATTCTGGTATTTGAAGTAGTGCTTTACGAACAAGTGTTTTGATTTACTAGAACATGTTAAAATTATATACAAAATAAACTAGTATTTTTTTTGCAATGCTGATCTAACAGTATGTAAAAATCACCACACTAAGATTTACTAAGCGACGGATAAAACACACACACATATCTACTGGGTTATGATGATAATATTTGCAATCCAACTGTTCTAAATATGCTTGTACAAAATTTTAGCTTTTGTATTTATTAGATAGCCCAAGTTATAAAGAATATCTCTAATTAAGTGAATTAGTCTAAATATAGTATACATCAATACAGTGTTTGGGGCAATTCAAAGTTTTAGCATTAACGCACTTTTATTTTTAACTGTAATCCAATAAACATCAGTTGGTTTGAAACAAAGTCGTAAACAAAGATGGAGAGAAAAAACAATAATTGCATCTTAGCGAGTAGAGGAGTAGCATATATTATGATGGTTTTATATTTACTGTTGTTACATGCAAAGGCATATGTATGTAATGACAATGCAGAGGGTTGGGCACATTGTGGAACAGAACCTTATTACAAAGATCTAATGAGTACCATAATTGTTGGGAAAAGGGAGACAGATTTCATTAAAATACCAACATATGCAATCGGAACTTGGGATATCGATTATAACCTGGCACAAATTAGCGACTCTTATAATATGGCAGCAGAGTACTCGGTCAAAGTGAATTCTACCGGAACAGCCTTATGGATATTTACAACTGTTGTGGCGAAATATGATTACATTTACCAGTTCAAAAGTTTTAGGCATGAATTGGAGCAAGTGTTGGAAGCAATGAATAACAACAGTGCATACCAAGCGACATATAATAACCAAGCAGAATCTATAAGCTTTAAAGCTATCCCACTCTTAGAAAAACAAGAGTATCAAGGACCACGCTCTTAATTTGCTAGTATTATTTTGTTTTGTTTTATTTTATTTTATTTATAAGGCTTTTTTATTTTTGAAAGCTATATACAAGAAATAAACAGTTGTAAAAAAATGGGGAATGGATTGAAGTGATATATACAATTGAAAAATGCAAAAATAAAGGTTAAATGTTATCAACACGTTTGCCAAAAATTGTATTTATAATGGCCCGTTCTTGAGTCGTGGAATATACTTCCTCGAGTAGATTCTTATTCCCAGAGCTATGGCTCCAGAAAGCAAGTAGAAGGCTCCACACACAAGTATTACCTCCGAATATGATGTTCGATGGCCAACTTTATCAAAAATAAAGCCAGCTAGTGGACCGCTAATAAGATAGGATCCACCATACGCAAGATATAACAGCCCATTAGCCTGTGATACTAGCTCTTTAGGGTATTGGGCACCAACAAGTACAGGTCCAGCCGAAAATCCTACACCAGAAACATAGCCCAAGATAACGTAGTAGACCAGACTAGTAGGAATGGATGTACTTGTATACCACATCGCAAGCGTGAATATCCCTGTTAACGTATTAGAAACCAGCATCATGTTTGTGATTCCGACTCTATTCGAAATGAGTACCATGGTAATCCTACACAACAAGCTGGCCCCACAGAATATTAGCAGTAAATTGTATGATAGGCCCTTATTGAATCCCATATCCACTATACTCGCCAAGAAGTATTGAAATGGTATTAGTTCTGCCATCCCCGTTGCCAAGCAGTAAAGTACAAGTAGTATAATATATTTGTCCTTCAGCAGAGATAAGTTCAAAGGCTTGCTGTCTGACTTGAACCCTTGTCTGGGTTTAAGCACAAATACCCCTACGCAAGTTATAACGAAGCTAATGGCAAAAAGAATTCTGAATGCCCAGCTGAGACCAACCCCATTCAGTACAAAAGAAATTACGGGGACAAAAAAAAGTCCGCCCAACGGAGATCCAAATGAAAGCACAACTAATGCGAATTGTCTCTTTTTTTCAAACCATATTGATGTCAATGTCACCGAGCAGTTGATGAGAATTGCTGCGCCAAATCCAAACATCACTCCTTGTGTTAAAACAAGCTGCCAAACTTGAGACGAGAATGATGCCAAAAGAAGTCCAAGAGGTCCAAGTATTGATCCAAGAGCCAAAGTTGGCTTTATACCGAGAACTGACATGAGCGGACCGGCTACAGGCCCACATACAAGCATAAGAGAGGTAGATACTGTACTTATCCATGAGACTACATCGGCTGGTGTGTCTGAAAACATCACTTTCAGATAGTATGATTGAAATATTCCGAACGACATGTAGCACCCAAATAGCACAATATAGTTTGCGAGGCCTACTGCCAATATCAGCCATGCTCTACCAGTATCAACTTGTTCCTTTAGGTTGCTCTGGTTCTCAGTGCCGTTTACGCTGTCAAAACTACATTTTCTGGAAAACTCGCCGTCCACAACTGTATTTGCGCAACTTGATATTCTATTTTCTTTACCCATTTTGTCTTCACGTTGTATGGGTGTTTTTTTTAATGCTATTCGCACCACCTTTTAAGTTGGTATCTGGTTATTGATAGATGAATTTGATATCTATTTTTAGGATAAAGAGGAAAAACTTTTTGTTTATATACACAAATGAATGAAAGCAGAATAATGTACCATTATGCTTTAGGAGGAGGTGAAAGTAAGGATAAAGCTTGCGTAGTAATGCATAGCAAGCAACCGGCATTCATTCCTGTCATTTTTTTCCTGTAATCTCGGTTCGCATTACCCTGATTAGCCCAGAGCAAGTTAATCACTTCGTTTCTGGCACGTTGCCATTAAATTCCATAGATCCACTATGGTTTTCTTTCAACATATGCTAGAATTTTCCACTTGTTGCCATTTGTATAACATTAATAATACTTATTAAGCATTTAGCAAACATTTGTTTTTTTTATTTTGGATACAGCTCAACACTATGTAATCCTGACACAGTGGATTCTGTTGTTAATCAAATATTGTTGGGGAGACTTGGAATTGTTTAACATTTAATACTTTCCCATGCTCTACATAGGATGAGATTAAGTAAATGTCAAAGTATTGGCATATAGTTACGTAATATTATCCGATTTAATAAAATGGGAAATGTGAGATGTTTTCCAACAGCCTAGAGGCTACAAGCCCTGAAATCCCGTGGGTCCCGGTGCGTATCGAGAAAAAAAATTTTTTTTTTGGAATTAGGTGTTCTCTATACTCTCCAGATTTGACGTAACAAGGGAAGCTCGATTTGATGAATAACCAAGCACGATATCCCTTTTAAGCTAATTATAGGTTTGGATGACTATGGAAGGCCTATCATAAGCCGTATTACGACGCATGTAAAAGGAACATCCCCAAAGCCACAACTATCATGTTTATACGTGTCGGTGGAGTAGCACAAAAAAAATTTTCGTCTGTTTTTTGAGCTTCCATATTCTCACGGTGGAAGTTGAGCGCTAGTTCAAGCATTGGGTGTTTGCACGTTGCTGGAAGGGATGGCATTCTGTTCGTTATAATATGATGAGTGATGCTTGACCCTACTATAGTGAACCTGTGTCGTTGGGTACATACTGGTGGTTCTTTTTTCTTACAGATGAGTTACAAGGTACTAAAAATATCATAACTTGAATCAACACCTGGCGGGTATCAAGTTCCTAGAGGGACGGAGGGGAATTGGATAGGTAGATACCATTTAGGATTATTTTTTTGTAGCTTTATGTGATATTTTTTTAATACATTCTTCAAGCAACAATAAAAAAAATACATAATTTATTGTTGGGGACGAAACTATTTTACGTTTCGATTTCCGATTCAATTGGATGTACATTGTTGTTAATGTAACCACTATGTAGACAAGAAACCGTCTTCATACCATGTACCCACTTAATTAAGGTCCATATTTCCAAAAATAAACAGGCGAAGGCATAAACTTGCAGAACACGTTTGTGTAATTTATTATATAAGATTTACAAACAAGCATACCCTCAACTGAAAAAGAAAACATGTTATTCTATAAATAAATGGTGAGATTATTTCGACTAAAACGAGTGAGGCACTTATGTATAAAAACTATTTTAAATTAACGACGGGAATACCGCATTCATCTCGCCATAAAAATGTCTTTTTTTATAGCGTAAAAGCCGCATTGTGTAAATTCGGTATTCAGAGGATGACACGTAAACTAACAAAGTATCATTTCAACTCCACTTTCTCCAACAAAAACAATATACTATTGTTTTCGGAAAGTTGGACATGGTGTATATCTTTGATTCACAAAGCGCTCCGAGCTGTTGTTAAAAAAAACAATTGATGTGATACTAATTCGAATATCAATATCTTCTCCACCTCTAATATCAATATCAGTATTATTTTCAATATTAATTCCAATTCCAATTCTAAGTCCAATAATGACAAAGAAAATGCATTGTTTACATCTTAAATTATAAGAAATCGTCAGCAAACTAAAAGAAACCAAATTAGGTCACACTGTGAACTCTTCGGGCACACCAGCCTTTTTTAATAGATGATATAATCTACAACCGTTAAACAGTAAAAGGCTGTGCTGTGCCTATTGTTTCCTCATTTTGAACACTACAGGGGCCCGCTTTTGAGTCGTGGGATGTATTTTCTCGAGTAGATTCTTATTCCCAAGGCTAAGGCTCCTGATATCAGGTAGAAAATTCCACATGCTATTATGATTGCTGAATATGATTTTCTGTGGCCAACGTTATCAAAAATGGACCCTACCAGCGGACCGCTGATGAGGTATGAGCCACCATACGCAAGATATAATAATCCGTTAGCCTGCGATACTAGCTCCTTAGGATATTGAGCACCCACAAGCATAGGTCCAGCTGAAAACCCGACAGTTGATATCAACCCAATCACGATGTAGTAAGTTAAGCTGGTAGCAAAGGATGTACTCATATACCACAGCGTAACTGTAAATATCCCTGTCAGTGTATTACATACAATCATAATATTCGTGATCCCAACCCTATCAGCAATCAAACTAATGCAGAGCCTAGAAATAAGATTGGCGGCACAAAAAATCATGAGAAGGTTGTATGACAGGCTTGGACTGGCTCCCATATCTACTATACTTGCCAAAAAATACTGAAATGGTACCAATTCACCCATCCCAGTCATGAAACAGTATAAAGCAAGGAGTATCATATATTTGTCCTTCAGTAGAGATAAGTTCAAAGGTTTGCTGTCTGGTTTGAACCCTTGCCTGGGCTTAAGTATAAATATGCTTATGCCTGTTGTAACAATACTGAGAACAAACAAAATTCTAAATGACCAGTCAAAACCAATCTTTGTAAGCACAGCAGACAGAATGGGAACTAATATGAGTCCTCCTACACAGCCACCGCATGAGACTATACCCAGTGCAAGTGACCTTTTTTTCTCAAACCATATCGACGTCAGTGTTAACGAACAGTTAATGACAAGTGCTGCGCCAAATCCAAACATCACTCCTTGTGTTAAAACAAGCTGCCAAACTTGAGACGAGAATGATGCCAAAAGCAGTCCAAGAGATCCAAGTATTGATCCAAGAGCCAAAGTTGGCTTTATACCAAGAACCGACAGCAGTGGTCCAGCTGTGGGTCCACAAAACATTGTAAATGATGTAGATATTGTGCTTATCCACGAAACGATCTTTGCTGGCGTATCCGGAAACATCACTTTCAGATAGTATGATTGAAAAATTCCGAACGACATGTAGCACCCAAATAACACAACATAATTTGCAAACCCTATAGCTAGGATCAGCCATGCCTTACCGGTATCAGGCTTTTCTCCATGATCCACATATTCCTTGTATGTTTCTATTTCTGTTGCGCTGCTACTCCCTGATGTAGTGTTTCCGAGAGCTTCTTTAGTATCTAGATATATCTCTTCATTACTAAGATTTTCCTTTATGCACTCCATTGTATACCGGATACCAACACCCGTTTTTTACTTTCTGCTTTTTTTTTGCCTTTTGAGTATGTTTTGAAAGTGGCAATAATATTACAAAGCGAGCAGCTTTGTTTAGAAAATGGCTTCTAGGATAGAATTACATAATCAAACATACGGACACCCCTTCCCCCCCTATTTATGCAACTGGGCGCTCCACTTGCCATTTGTGTTTTGAATGACAATTCGTATCACACTTCCCATATCGACTCTTGATAGTTGGTTCCTTAAGTTTACTGTTTGTAAGTTTTCGCTTCACCTCTGTAAAAAAAAAAGATTTTGTTTACATGTGCAACTCTAAAAAAAATTTTTTTGAAGGAAAAAAACAGCGAAATGATTTGGGTTGAGCAACTTTTACTGGTAGTGCTGAGTCTTTTTTTTTAATACTTTTTTTTTTTGCAGTAGCATGTGCATTTTTTTAAGACACTATCCAAGATTTAGATGATTACTTAGTATTATGAACTTTTTTGTTTTACTTGGATTTCCAACACTCTTTAGGTTGAAGGATTCTTTTCCCGGTTTTTTTAATAATAGATCATTTTCTCCACCGAGTAAACACCATCAAAAAAATCTACACACAATAAACATCCAGACAGCAAAAAGTTAGTCATTAGGCATTTCCCAACACAAAACTCTAGATCAGCAGGTTAGAGATAAATGAACACAGAGCTGGACGAAATCCAGTCTAGATTTTCTAGGAGTATCATCAAATAAACTATTAAGTACAATTACATTATAGCAGATTAACAACCATGCCTTTTTTTTAATCAAAAATATGTACAACACTATAAAAACACCATGATTATTTGATATACTTGACAATAGACATGGTGATGTATTTCATTCCCGACATTTAGTTTAGCATTAACTGAGTTTTCCGGAGATATTTTGGATACCCTCAAAATTCCCGTAAATAACTGTAAAGCGATGAACATATACCTAGGGATAAATGACTAGGCTTCTTAATATGGTACGCAGATGCCTAATTCCTACAAGCTTGCCGATATATACAATATATTTGCTAAATAGAAAATAATTGCCCGAACCATATATTTCATACACTGGGCTGTCCAAAGGCATAGTTAGTCTCTGGGTAAATACATATTATTAGGTCAAAAATAGCCGTTTGGACATCCATTAAAAATGATCATATTTCAAGAACATGTAATGAAGGTCAATAGACTAAACCCTGCGTTGTTTATTCAATTGTTCTTTGAAAGAGTCAAAGAACCGAGAACTGTTTAATATTATTAGACCTTTAGCCCTCTAATTTTTGTAAATTTGTGGCTG
>LSSK01000131.1:7894-22762 GCA_001969505.1 Zancudomyces culisetae | reverse complement strand
GTGTTTCCACCACTTGGAGCTATCATTTCAATCACATTGATCGGGTTTTCAGGGGCTGATACAATTTATCGTTTGTTAGGATGGTTGGTGCTTGGATTGATTATCTACGCTTGCTATGGATTCCGTCGCTCCAAGATTGGAGAAGGTAATGAAGAGTATTATGTTGAGCATGGTGGAGATAGCAAGGTGTATGGTGCTAAGAAGATGGATGCTTAATTGAGTATCATCTAAGCACTAGTTTTCATTTAAGTCTTTCAATAGCAACCCAGTATTAATAAGTTACTAATTTAATTTAATATTTTCAATAAACTTCATCTATTGTTAAAAAATGTACCTCTGAACTGATTTAATTATTATGATATATTTTTGCTGTTTACACCAGATACCTGGGCTTTGCATGTGAGGATACTTTGATGCAAGAAAAGCATCACAAGCTTTGGTCGCTTGATGTTGTAGATTTGTAAAGAGGTTCCAGCATGGAATAGTTTATTTTCGGCTGTACTCTTTGTGTACTGACTCCACTGAACCGATAATGAAGTAAAGAAAGGGCTAGTTGTCCGCATAACAATGTATTTGCTGGAATGTTAACATATATGACTTTAAGTTCATTTCACATTTTTGAACAGGATAATTCTTATGGCTTTGATGCTAAGCCAGTCGATTATAATGATGGCTTATCATTTTTCTGATGATGTACATAAAATCCACTAATATGCTGAAATGAGCTATTTGATTGGGCATCATCATTTGTCAATATTTTCAACTTATTGAATCATATTTATTCCGCAAATACTTTGGGCTAAGCGCCAAACACAAAAGAGAATTCAGAATAATGTGTTACGTAATAAATACTATTAGCGCATGTTAGAAAAAAAAGATGTTAATGACAGTATCGCTTACAGTTGTTGAGAGTGCTGAACAACCACGCATTGCTGAAAAGCTCTGTTATTACCATTTAAAAAGAAACAGGCCATAACACTATATCATAAATAAACCACGTTGATGTTGCAAAGAGTGCACAACGAAACTTATACAGCTTTAAAACATCCCATTCCAAGAGAGTAGTTTGCTTATCAATCGAATCTTAGATTGTCATATTTGAACATTTCTATAATCAAAACTCACCAATTACTATTAGTCGCATCATGTTAGTTTCACCCTGTGGTTTGATGTTGGGTTTAGCTAAGATACTTGAGTCGTTTTTCTGTAATAACAAAGATTTTTAATTCTATTATAATATTTACCATCAAATAAAACATTACACTAAAATTATGTTGTCTATTACCCAATGAATTCATGCTGCAAAATACTTTTGATGAAATGTAGTAATATCAAACTACCTCTTTGATAATAAATCCCCGAGTAAACCGTTAATGAGGTAAAGTAATTATAAATCATTGACTTAGTGGCGTTCTGTTTAATGTTGCCAAAAACAAATTAACTTTTATCAAATAATAAGCAATAAAAATAGTATATAATTTATTTTTTTACAAATCTAAAAAAAAGAAAGAAAGCTGCACATATTGTAAAGAGAATTAGATAAGAACTGGCAAACAAAACCCAACCTAATGCCTAACGTATGTTCTGATCAGAAAAATTTTTTCCCATTAAAGGGAGAGTTTTTCGTTGTTGAAAATGGTGATTTATCAATTTAATCTAAACTACTTGTAATATACACGTTAATACAAGAACAATAATATGGCTACATTCAGAGATTTTCTACGAAGATTGGGGAGAAGAAAGAACATTGATGCCCTTGTGCAACAGAGCGCAACAAGTGAGATGAAAAAGATCCTTGGTCCAGTTGATCTGGTATTCATCGGTATTGGATGTATCATCGGAACAGGTATCTTTGTGCTCACTGGTGTTGCTGCTAAACAAAATGCAGGACCAGGTATTGTTCTTTCATTCATAATCGCAGCAGTCGTATCCGCTCTTTCCGCTTTTTCGTACTCTGAACTTGCATGTATGGTACCTATTTCTGGTTCTGCATACAGTTACGCTGTTGCAACAATGGGAGAACTAATGGGATGGATTGTTGGTTGGGATCTATTGCTCGAATACCTTGTTGGTGCATCCACAGTCGCTGTAGGATGGTCAAGTTATATGGTTGCCTTTTTTAAAGACGTATTTGATGTTACCTTGGACACAAAAACAACAGAATCGCCAATAGTGTATTCAAATGGAAATTTTAGCATTCAAAAGGATGCCTACATCAACATACCTGCAATTCTTAGTGTGGTGGTAATAACCGCTGTTCTTCTTTTGGGAATTAGGGAATCAGCTATGGTTAACAACGTATTGGTGGTGGTTAAAGTTGTTATCATCTTGATATTTATTTTTGGAGCCGCCCGATTCGTCGATACCAAAAACTACAAGCCATTTGTCCCTGCTCGTGTAGAAGGCAAATATGGTGTTTCAGGTGTTATTAAGGGTGCCCAAAGAGTATTCTTCGCATATATCGGATTCGACGCCGTCTCAACTGCAGCACAAGAAGCTAAAAACCCACAAAGAGACATGCCAATTGGTATTCTGGTATCCCTTTTTGTTTGTACTGTACTCTACATCGCTGTATCTGTTGTGCTTACCGGAATTGTCCCATACTACGCTATCGATGAGAAAGCGCCAATTGCGAATGCGCTTTTAGGGTTTAGCGGAACAAAATGGATGAGAATTTGTATTTCAGTCGGAGCAATGGCCGGATTGACATCAGTTATCCTAATTCTTCTATTGAGTCAGCCACGTATCCTAATGACTATGGCGAATGATGGACTTCTTCCACCTGTATTCGCCAGACTGCATCCAAGATTCAAGACCCCATTCTATCCCACCCTGCTTTGCGGATCCTTGTGTGTTGTTCTTTCTGGATTTTTGCCAGTAGATTTTCTTGGAGACATGACATCAGTTGGAACATTGCTTGCTTTCTTCACAGTGAACGTTGGTGTAATAGTTTTGCGATATACTGACCCTCACAGGAAGCGTATTTTTAAAGTTCCATTTGGGCAATATGTGTTTCCACCACTTGGAGCTATCATTTCAATCACATTGATCGGGTTTTCAGGGGCTGATACAATTTATCGTTTGTTAGGATGGTTAGGTCTTGGATTGATTATCTACTTCTGCTATGGATTCCGTCACTCCAAGATTGGTGATGAAGACAATGTTGAAGACTATTATGCTGAACAAGAAAATAAAAATGAATTTTCATCCTCTTAGGATTTAGATTGAGGTTACGGCCACTTGTTTTTTTTTTCATAAAAGCACTCCATCTTATTATTGGTATTTATTCTTTTATTCTACTTTATACTTAAGTTTTATAAGCATAAGTAAAATATATAATGTAATAAACAAATTTACAGCTTAATTCAAGCGTATCTGTTCTATGTCATGTTGATTTGCTAATGTTCAGATCGTTACCTCGATTCTTATATACTATTGTTGTATTCCTTCTTCATTCTCATTAATAGCTGTGAGATGATTCTATAACCTCAATTTCTTCAAGTTGTTTGTGAAGTGGTGAAAATGTGAAAAACCCAAAATCGTTTGATTTGCTAAAAAAAAGAGCTTAAAGCAAAGTTACTGGAAAAGCCAAATATTTCCAATAGGCAAAAAGTTAGAAAGGCGCGAAACAAAGAGCACAAGAAATACTTTAATTCAATAGTCGTGCTTTGAACTTGTGTTCTTGACATAACTTTTGTACTTATTAGTTCATTTGGAACCCTTTCAGTTGTTTATAACCATAAAAATGAGGTATTTTTCAAATATCTATCTTATAGTCATAAAATAACGAAACACTGTTTTACCCCCCCCCTCCATCTTGAGTAATACTCAATCGATTTACTTGATGCGAATAACCATATGAAAAAAATGAATAGAGAGTGCCGGGATAGTTCTGGATTCGATGCAGAATACGAATTTCAGCTGGAAGAAATTTCTTTTAGTAGAGCCAGAGAGCTACGAGCGAATAGAACACCAGAGGTGACCGTAACTTCTTTGGCAACCTGGTTCGCCTCTGGGCCTATTCAAAGAGCTAAGTATAAGGATTTTACATCGATAGGTACAGTTGTTTTTTTTTTGACTACTATTATAGTAAATTTTACTTGCTTAATTTAACGATTAAACCACCAAGGAAGAGCTTAGAGCTTTTTTTTGGGGGGGAGGGGAGAAGGGAGGGAGGGATAAGAAAAATAACGTGCCGATTTGGAAATATTACCCTACAGCCACATTTGTAAAAAAAAAAACAATACCTTATTCTTTTACAATACTAGATTGGATATTCGATAATCACAAAGCGCGTATGAGAAAAGCCAGAATCAAGAAGCAAGCGAAAGAACTACTTGGAAAGCTAAAATTCTACTATTTCTGCTCACAAACATGGATAGTTGTCGTGACAATAGGTAAATTCGCATTCGAAAACACTCAATTCTGATATAACATACTAGTGTCTTTTAGTGTTTTTGTATATCTCTTTTTACTTCCACTTCTTTTATTGTGAGTATGATAAAAGAAAAAGAAGAGAAACTTTTGTACAAGAACAATTTGAACCAGGGGAAATGTAATCATATGTATAATTATCAACAATCATAGGTTTTATGGTGGGTGTTATTGCCACCTGCGTTTCCATATCCACACAATGGCTTATAGATTTGAGGGATGGGTACTGCAAGACGGGGTTTTATTTAAATCAGAAATTCTGTTGTTGGAAGACCGAAGGTACGAAAAAGATAGAGTATCAGCTTTAGTTTGGAGTATTTAGAGGGGGGGGGTGCTTATCTATAGATGTACACGTGATAAATAGGCATAAGTAAAACTGATAAATGAAATATGGGAATATATGCTTGAGAATAGATTTTTGTGAGGATTGGTCGAGCTGGAGCGAAGCGATAGGGCTGAAGTGGTGGGTTGGCGAGAAATTTTTGAAACTGGTGGTATATCTAAGTGATTCAGTAAGTTATTATTATATTTGCATATATCATATATTGGCACTAGGAGGAGAAGAAGAGAAGAGAGATAGAGATAGAGGTAGAGAGAGAGTGTGTGTGTGTTTGCTCAAACAAGAATGTGGTTAGGTGTATATTTTATTGTAATAATAATTACAAAAATGGTATTACTACATGTTTAGGTGTTATTTTCAGGTATATCAACATTTTTGGTGACGTACTATGCACCATACGCAGCAGGTCAAGGGATGGCGGAGCTAAAAACAATAATGAGTGGGTTTGTGATGAGGGCCTTTTTGGGGTATCAAACGCTAATAATAAAGAGTGTAGGAATAGCACTTTCAGTTGCTAGTGGGTTAAGTGTAGGTAAAGAGATGGCATTTGTTCACATTGCAGCATGTTGTGGAGAGCTACTTTGTGGGCTTTTTGATAATATCAGACAAAATGAAGCTCTTAAAAGAGAGATTCTATCAGCATCAACAGCGGCAGGCATATCAGTGGCGTTTGGAGCGCCGATTGCGGGAGTTTTGTTTAGTTTTGAAGTGGTGTCGTATTATTTCCCCCCACGGACGATGTGGAGCAGCTTTTTCTGTGCGGCGGTAGCGGCAATGACGCTAAAGGTAACAGAATAAGATTATATATATATATATGTATGTATATAACTGATAATGATAGTTGGTGTGTATTTTTGATGGTAAAAGGTAAACTGGTGTAGTGAAAATTAACAGGTGAAAAAACGAAATAAAACGAATAGTATTTTGATCCGTATCGAAATGGGAAGCTAGTGCCATTCCAAAACGTGCACGAAAGAACGTGGCTATCATTTGAGTTTTTGTTTTTCATGTTACTAGGAGTCATGGGAGTAAGTAGTTTTTATTTTTTTCATTTTTGAGATTTTCATTTAGAAGTTGATACTTGTATTAATATCGATATACTAATTTAAAAGTTTCTTTGGAGAGAGAGAGGGAGAGAGAGAGAGAAGAAATTAGATTTTATAAAGAATGAATTATAAAATAGGGAGTTGTTGGAGCACTGATAGTAAAGATAGACAAGAAAATGGTAGAGTATAGACAAAATACGATCCTACATAAATTTGTGAGGGGGGAAGTGGTGGCAGTGGCGTTTATTACGGCCATTGTATGCCATATTAATCCATTTGCAAAGTAAGTATACAGTAAATATAGAAATTTTTATATATAAAAGGGTGTGTATGTAGTAAACGAGTATATATGCGATTAATATGAATGGATGAATAGGGCGGATGCAGTTACGCTAGTGTCGAATTTGTTTACAGAATGTTTGGTGACTGATACGTCAGGGTTATGCGAGTAAGTTTAGGGATAGTAATATAGTATATAAAACGAATATCTGCTAAAAATATAAAAAAAAGCTAACAAGAGTTAATCAGAAACAGATCATCGATTAATTGAGTTCTAAAAAAAATAAAAAATGATATAGCTATAACAAGATAGGAACCAATATAACATCATTGTTGTTATCATTTTTTTTGAGGATAATATTTACATCGGTTTCATGTGGTTTGGCGGTTCCTACAGGGGTATTCTTACCAACGATGGCAATTGGAGCTAGTATTGGCAGAGCACTTGGGTTAGGTATAGAACACATGCATAGGTAAGAAAAAAGAGAGGGGTATATGATTGAAACTAAATTGATTAAATTGATACATGTAAAAGACAAGACAAAAACAAAAATAAAAACAAAAACAAAATAGGACGCATCCAGAATGGTTAATATTCCAAAGTTGTAGTGCAGAGGTGAGATGCATAACACCAGCAGTATACGCGCTAGTAGGGGCAGCAGCAGTTCTTTCAGGAACAACAAGGATGAGTATGACAGTAGTGGTGATAATGTTTGAGGTGACAGGGGCGCTAGTATATGTCCTTCCGCTGATGGTAGCAGTGACAATCAGCAAATGGGTCGCAAGCTATATTGAACGCGAAGGAATATTTGAGAGCGCAATAGAAATGCATAAATATCCATTTTTGGCCAAAGAGAAAAAGTATAGGGTGAGTGGAACAGCAAAGGGGATAATGACGGCAGTACATGAACTGGTGTTTATAGACGGGAGCAAACAAACTTTGGAAAGAATAGAGCGGATGGTTGGGGGACGGGACGTTGGAGGAAGCGATGGACGGTATTATCAAGGATATCCAGTGGTGAAGGACACAGAGGGGATGGAGATATTGGGGTATATTAACAGTAAGGATCTGAGGCTTGGAGTGGAGACGAGTGAGCGAAACATTCGGGAAATAGCAGAGGTGGACAAACGAATAAAATGCTATTTTGGCAGTGAAGAGTCAGGTGGCAACGAGCAAATGTATTTGGATTTTAGGCCATATATGGATACGAGTCCAATCACAGTATACCCAGACACACAGAATGAGTTGGTGATAGATATATTTAGGGGATTGGGCGTGCGATATGTATTGGTGGCAAAGCATCAAGAGTTGATGGGAATCATTACCAAGAAGGACGTGTTGCGACTGACTAAACATTTTGATGCTCAACAAAGTCAATAGCGTCCTGTTTTGGGATTGATGCAATCGAGCTTAGTTTGTTTCGGAAGACAACTCCATAAAAGTTATCTGCATAGGCCAGCAGCTCGGATCGGAACGTAGTTGTGATGAACTGACACGAGCGGGACTGGTCGAACATCAGGCTGGCGACGGCTGTGCGATAGACTGCGTCGAGGTTGGCATCGATTTCGTCAAACAGATAGAATGGTGCAGGGTCTGCTCGTTGAATGGCAAAGATCAGAGCCAAGCTTACCAGCGATTTCTGTCCACCACTGAGTTGCTGGATTGTCACCAGCGACTCAGCTGTTTTGGATGTAAACGACACGTTGACAGAGACACCAGTATATTGTGCTCTCCGCCCGCGTGCTGCTGTGTCGTCGCGGACCATTGCGAGCGTGCCTTTGCCGTTGGGCACTAGTGTTTCAAAGACCTGCGCAAAGTTTTTGGCGACCAGGTTATAGGTGGCTTCGATGCTCTGTTCCTTGCGTGCGTCGAGCGAGTGGATCAGTTTGTTGATGCTGTCTAGACTTGCATCCAGTTCGGCTCGACGGGAGACTAAATCCTGCTTCTGTCGGCTAAAGTTGTTGTACTGGTCAACTGCCTTTTTGTTGACATGGCCGAGACCTCTGAGTTGTGAGTTGATTTGTACAAGCCGTTTAACCAATGCACTACCGCTGCTTTTCTTTGTTGTGCCACCTGTCTTTTCAAGTGCGTATTGATCTTCAAACACCTCATCGGGCAACACACCAAGTGCGCGGATATCTGAAAGACATCGGTCAAGCTTTTGAGCCAACATTAGTTTTTTACCAACCAGCTCGTTGCTTTGCGCCATCAGTGGCTGCAGCTGTTTGGTGTTCAGCTGGTCGAGTATCATATTGGCCTGGTCGGCCTCGCGTTGAGCTGTGTCGATGATCATATCGAGGTCCGCAAGTTCGCGGTCTAGTACTGCTATGCGTTGCTTGTTGCTTTCTTCGCTAGCTGATGCACGAGCCAAGTCCTGTGCATGGTTGGCAAATAACTGCAGTGATATTTCGTTGTGTGACATGCTTCCACTGCCAAGGCTTGCTACCTGGAGCTCTTGCTGGATGCTTTCGATCTTGCGCTGCAGGAATGCGCTGTTTTCGTGCTGCAGTTTCTGCTTGGCTGACTGGATATCTTCTCGAACACTTGTTGCCGCATACACTTTGGCTCGTTGTTCATCTGTCTCGCCTGCAAGCCGTGTCATTTCCGCCAGCTCCTGTTGTGTCAGCTTGTTTGCGAACTTTGCGGCCATTTCCTGTCCAAGCCCATCAATTTCAATGTCCAGCGTCTTGACATTGATTTCTAACTCGTTCCTAGTCTGACCACTTGTCTTCAGTTGCTGTTTGCATGTCTCTACTTCGTGTCGCAATCTTTCCAACTCCAGATTGGCTGCAGTTTGTGCTTCAAGAGTCTCGGTGTGCTGCTTTCCAAGCTCTTGTATTCGCGCATTAATCTTTGCTATTTCTGCTGTGTTCTGTTCTGCCTGGCTCTTTACATGCTGCAACTTTGTATTTGCGTCTGTGTATTCGCTACCTAGATGCTTAAGTTGAGTAGCAACTTCGATTCTTGATGCTCTTTTACTGTCATTGAGTCCACCGGAAAACACTCCACTGCCGTCTGTTCGGTCGCCGTCCAATGTCACCGCAATCAGTCGGTCACTACGTGCGTACCCTGCAGCCACTTCTAGCGTTGGACAGATCACTGCTCGTCCAAAAACCTGCATCATTGCTGGCTCAACTCGCTGTTCGTATTTTACCAAATCAACCATTGCTATTGCATCTTGGGTTTGCTGCATATATCTCGCCTGGCTACTCCCCTTTGTTCGCAAAACATTTAGTGGCATAAATGTAAGCCGTCCAGCCTTGCGCCTCTGGAGTTCCTGGATCAACTGTGCTGCTACTTGGTCGTCTTCTACAACCACATGGAACAAACTACCCCCTGCCACGGCCTCACATGCCTGTTGGTAATCTTGGTCTACTTCAAATAATTCGTATAATCTTCCATAGACTTTGTCCCCAAGACCCAATTCTGCCACCATCTGATCCAATTCCTGTAGTCCCTGCCCCAAACTTCTGTTGACCATTCCACAAAGTCTGCGTTCCACCTCTTGTTTCTTTTGTAGCAACTCCTTTGTCTCCGTCTCTAATCGTGCCTCTCTTCTCCATAGATCTCTATTTATCCATTGTTTTTTTTTTGTCTTTTTTATTATCTCACCAAACATATACTAAACTAAATATATACAAACCAAATTCCACAAATAATAGCAAAACATTTGTTTTTAATTATTTTTTTTATACTTACTTGCGTGAATCTGTCACTTCATTACGGTTGTTAATCTGCTCTTGAACTTCTTCCTGAATCCGCTTCAGTGTATCCTGTCTCGCCGCATTTGCACTTATCTGCTTCTTCTCGTCCATCTGCAACTCCTTGATCTTTTCTCTTATTTCCACTTCCTCCCGCCCAAGAATTTCAGCTTGTCCCTTAAACTCTCGCCTTGTCTCCTCCAAGTGTCCCAGCTTCTCTTCAATCCACGTATTACGTTCTTCAACACTATTAAACTGTGCCAACCGACCAGCTTTACGCTGCAGTTCTTGATATTTTTTTTCGGTCAGTTCCAATACCTCTTTTTCTCTCCTTTCCAAATTTTCACTTTCCAACAGCTTTTGTTCAGCCGCTGCTATTTTCTTCTCATTTTCTTGCTGTCGCTTTATTGTTTCTTTTAGCTCCTTGTGGAGCTTTGTCGTTCGCTTTCCTTTTTCTTTTTCAGTCATTATTGCCTCTAACTGAACACGTTTTGCCATAGATCCCTCTAATTCCTGCATTACATACTGTCTCTCTGCCTTTGCTGACTCCCGCTTGTATTCTTCTAATTCGCGTTGTCTCTCAGTTTCCTAAAAATCAATTATTTTATTCTTTTAATATTTAAATATCTTATAGTGTATCTTACTCTCACATACTCTCTCACTCTCAAAGAAAAGAAAAACCAGAAATATTTCAATATTTTTACTGAACTCACTCACACATCCCCCCCTTCTACTACTCTATCCTTTTACCACCCTTCCTCCTCCTTCTTCTCCCCCCCTCGCTTTTTTTTTGTTTATAATTATTAAAGAAAAGTTATTCTTACCATTATCTTTTTCCTAATAGCCATAATTTCCTGTTCAAGGCTAGCAGCTTGTACCAAAACCCCTTGATATTCCTCCGCATTCTCCTCAATCTGCTGTGTAACTTCATCTTGTTCCCTCGAATATATCGCATACTCTACACACCTTCTCTCCTTATCGAGTTCCTGAAACTTTACCAAATCATTCTGCTCATCCTCCAGCTCTTCCAACCGCTCCTCTATACTGCTGATCGACTCCTCAATCTTTTCTCTCTTCAGATCTATGTTTGTTCATCATTCGATTTATTATATTTTCAAATATTAGTTATATGTGGCTCAGGTATCCACAGTGTTTTCAAAAATACTGAATAAATATCACGGTTTAAACAATCAAACTTACTTGTTTCAGCTAATATCTTCATACTTTCTTCTCTCTTTGTATCATAAACCCGTGTTCCCGTTACCTCTTTGATTAACTCCAACCTTTCCTCATCTTTTGCATGTGTTAGCGAAGTAATACGCCCCTGTGGAACAATATAATACGGATTTGATCTCGAAAATCCTGCTCCCTCCAATAAATTCATTACCTCTGTCCTGGTACTGCTCTTTTTATCCAGCGAATACTCGTCCTTTTTCAGCCCTATAGTTCTTCGTATTACTGTCTCATCTTTACCTGTAGGAAACCTGTGGTCACTATTGTCAAACGTTATTTCCACATACGCCGACATTGTTGCAGCACCCGCACCTTCGTGCAATAGCGACTGTCTTTCTTCACGCCCCATATTTGTATAGGCATCGCTTAACACAAATCTTACCGCTATTTAGGATTTTCCGTCCACCATACATACAATTCCACTTATTAGATTCTTTCAAAAAATTTTAAATATAATAATAACTCTATTATACTAAATATCTCCCACGTATTTCATTCTCATATAACTATTATCTTACCCGAAAAGAAATTGCTCTTTCCAGATCCATTTCTTCCAACTATTTTTTTTTTACAGTAATTTTTGTAAAATGCAATTTGAGTATATAAAATTATTATTTATATTTACACTAGTACATTCATAAACATATCGTATTATGATTCGAATGTATCCGGTTTAAGACCGAACTATATTTTTTACCTATAACATTTAGGTTGGGACTAAAAGGCTCTGTTATCGTTTGATCTTTATACGACTTGAATCCCTGAATTGCAATCTGTTTAATATACATTGTCGTGTGTATTTTTGTGTTTTCTTCCTTCTAGTTCACTCTTTCGTTGTCCACTTGAGCCCTGACTGCTGTTTTTATCGTTATATTTATTATTTTTAGTTTGCAGCTTTAAAGTTTTTTCTTTACTTTAAATTAAGTATATATGATCAACAACTCCCTTCTGTAAACTAAAAATACTATACTAGACAGACCTCAATCAAAATGTTCAACATTGTATTTTCCATTTCACTGCATTTATTCACATATTTGTTTATTTATTTTTTTGTTTGTTTTTTTGTTGATTTAGTCCATTTTATTCTTCCCCACCAATTTCACTGCCAATCAACCATACAGAAAGAATACCAAATTAAACCTCTAGTTCTCTATTCGCTGATCCTGTTTACAACTAAGCAATCACTGATTTTTTGAACCCATTTTCAGTCTTACTCTGTTTTCCACCTTCCTCTACAACAATCGTATCTCATTGATTATAGATCAAATAAACTAAGAAAGTTGCTCTCGCTCTTTATCAAGTGTGTAGCATACGTTTTTTCCTTTCTTTCCTTTTGTTTTCTTTTGTTTTGTTTCGGTAAATACCTTCTTCAGTGCCAGCTGAATCGTATCTATGCCTTCTTCAAATATAGAATTTGTTGGAATCCAATGGTTTAGCTTAAGCTCCTCCCCCAAAAAAAGTCTATAGCATCTATACTTGTACTCCTTTCCACACACACACACACACACACACACACACACACATTCAGTATCTAGTACTATGCATTTTTATTTTATTTTCTTGAGCGTTTATATTCTCCTAGACACTTTCATAAACTCATGGAAAACGTATCAAGTAAATCACGCATACATAACCAAATTAAAAACAAAATAAATGCAAAAAAAAAGAAGTAAAATCAGTCCCAAACTAGCCGACCATTGTGCAAATGCGCACCCGATGGTACACCGTTCGCTTTTGCACTTGTACCTCTGGAACTAGATCCGCGAGTCTCCTTAAATTGCTCCTGAACTCTTAGATTAGTCAGGTCCTTCATATGTTTTTCACGCCTTTGTTTTTGCTGCTCCTCCAATGCCTCTTTTGCCTCCTTGACTCTGTTTGACCGCCTTAGATTTTCTCTCGCCTTTTTGGTCAAAGTAGTTGATTCTTTGTGTTTTGTATCCTTTCTAGATGAGCTGGGTTTCTTAATCCTTTCTGTGGTATCTGGTATTAGTCTGAGAACAGCAAATCCGTTATTACTACTTTTGGCATCTTCTAAGGTTTCTTCTGGTCTGATCGTATCCCATTTTGAGGATTTGCTTACATTCTGTACTTTCTTACTTTTATCCCGCGAACTTCCCGGTTTTGTACTCGCTAAAATCCAGTCTCCACCGGTATCTTTCCCTGCCTCCTTTGAATTTTCTACTGGCGCTACGTCCTTATGATCTGCTTCAGTATTGGTCAGCTCAAGCTTTTTCTTTGCACTTTTTTTCTTCTTTTTGGTTTTTTTTACGCTCTGCTCGACATCATGAGTATGTGACTCCACAGAAGCTGTTTCTTTTGGATCATTCTCGCTGGTAACACCAACATCATTTTTATTTGCCAAGGCCTTCTTTCCATTCTTTTTTGATGTCTTATTGCCACTTTTTGCGGCTCCCATCTCATACTCCTCTTGATTATCTGAAGCCCCCTCTTTTTTGGTGGATTGGTCGCCATTTTTCGTGTTTTTGACATTCCCTGGCGCTTCTTTCACCTTATCTTTGGTACTCGAGCTCTTTGCTCGCTTTTTAGCAGATTTTGCTTCCCGTGTTTTACTAACTTTACCATTTTTTAGTTCTATATCCCTTTGATGCTCCTCATTTTTCAAGCTCTCAGTTTTTTTCTCAGTTTTTTTGCCTGAAAAATAAAGGGTAATCGCCGAACCACAAATAAATGCTAGGAGCAAAGTCAAGGCCTGGGAATTACCTATCAGTCCAGAGTCCATCTTTTCGTCGTATCGCTGCTTACTCGCTATTTAGAATTCCTTTGAATCTAAAAAACAATAATCCTGATTTACGTGGTTTAAATAAATGCTCAACTAGAGTTCCTATTTGTGAGAATTGCCAATTCGAAAATGTAATAGATCTCGCTTTTCCAACACTTCAGTATTCAAAGCAATGTGTAATATCGTCAAACAATTTAGAAAAAAACACCATGGTCATTGGTGGGTTTTTATTCAACATTCATAACTCTTTGTTCTCCTATTTACACATCTTTAATTCGTTTGTACCACCCCATTGGTTAAATATTTCAACCACCTTTGGGATTTATCATGTTTAATAGTGGGAAAGGTTACTATAAAAGATGAACCGTGGTGGAAAAGAGCATAAAAGTCACGGTCACACAGGGTTAACGCGTAGCTAAAGAATCTTTATCAAGGTAAAAGCTTTATCATTGAGACCCACTATGATATACAGTCAAAGCAGTAAATCCAGTACTGGGTTGTACACCACTTTTATCTTTTTGGCTTTCATTTACTGAAAGTACACCCTTCCACCACTCTCCCCTTACCAGTGTTGGTTCAGTTGCCAAAAGTCAGGTTATATCGTGTATACAGCTCATTTTTCGAAGAATAGCATCCTTAACTACCAGAACTTTTCTAAATCTTGTTCCGATGCCCAAGTATTGGATTTTAAAATTGGGTGACCATCAGTCTAATTTCTTGGCCCAAGATCCCCCCCCCCCAGTCTATTATTTGATGGTGCAAAGTACGAGCCTAATATACCCAATCCCTCAGTACTTGTTAGATATAGTTTTCATTTCTAGTAAGTGTTGTAGGGTCGATTTTTATTTCAACTTGATAGGTCAAATACAACGACCTACAGTCTTGTGTGTATTTGGGATGCTCCTTACCACCAATTTACAAGGGTATACAACTAATTTCAAGTTGGCAAAAAATAAAAGAGTTTCTAACAGGACCGGAAAGACTATCTTATATTTTTTTTCAATAATATTGTTTAGATGGTGATAAAAATAGCACCACATGCTCGATTTATCCAACAGAATGGCCATCAACTCTTAAAGGATGGAGAAATCATT
>LSSK01000014.1:6597-25892 GCA_001969505.1 Zancudomyces culisetae | reverse complement strand
GTTGAGCGAAAGACTCTGTCGTGGCCTAGATTGTTGGATATGCAGGCGGATGAGTTGGGTGAATGGGTAGGTGTTGCCAGAGCCGGACGGCTATTACACAAGCTGGTTCATTCGATTCCTCGTGTCGAGATTCATGTTGATATCCAGCCGTGGAGTCGGGCAGTTTTGAAGGTCCGATTGAACATTGCTATTGATTTTGCTTGGAATGATTCCAACAGCAGTTTTGACAGTGTGTTGTTTTGGATTCTTGTCGAGTCTGCTGATGGGTTGCGGCTTATCCATGTCCAGCCCATTTTGCTTCGTCGCAACCTTGCCGATTATGTCGTTGACTTTGTTTGTCCTCTGCTTGATCCAAAACCTCCCCACTATACCATTTCTCTGGTCTCGGATCGTTGGTTGGGTTCAGAATCTCGTGTCTGTGTTTCTTTCCGTCAGTTGATTCTTCCTGAAAAGTTTCTTCCTCCAACTGAATTACTCGATATGCAACCTGTTCTCGTCAACTCTTCTCCTTCTCCTTCTCCTCTATCATTATTATTCCCTGATATTGTTGAGTTTGATCCTATAGTCTCTCAATCATTCCACTCTGTTTATCAATCTACTAACAGTGTCTTTATTGGAACTACTGTTAATTCCGCTTTATCTCAAATTGCTGATTTGGCTCTCCTCAATTTCCTTTTATCTCTTTCATCTGATTCAAATTCAAATTCAAATTCAAATTCAAATTCAAATTCAACTTCAAATTCAAATTCAAAAGCCTTTTATATCTCTCCTGTTGGTCAACAAGCTGTAGATTTAGTTTACTCTAAATGGTCCAACAATCCTTACTTTTCAACTCTTTCCAATTCCAATTCTTCAAATTTGTTTGGTCGTCTAACTACTGATGGTAATATCACTCGTGATTTGGAAATCTTGGCTTCAAGCACTGTCATTTGCTGTACTGTATCTCAATTCGAAAACCTATCTCGAAGATGGAAACAACGTAAAGCTTTACACCGCATATCCCTAGCCATTCTCGATCGACTAGAATTTGTCGGTTTTGATCCTTCCTATGAAATCGTTTGTAGCAGACTTCGCTACATTTCTGCCCAAACCAATCGTCATATTCGTCTACTCGCCTTGTCTGTTCCTTTAGCCAATGCCAAGGATGTTTGTGAATGGTTGGGCATTTCCATTTCCAACAATAAATCCAAATCTCTTACTTCTGCAATGTATAATTTCCATCCTTCCATTCGCCACCAACCTCTCGATATCCATCTTGTCACCTTTTCCAATAATTTCACCTCTTCATCCTCATCCTCAAATTACTCTTCCCTCATCTTATCCCTCGTTAATCAATCCTCTCAATTTTTAGACTTGAACAACCCCCTCTCCAAAAAATCTAATCTCCTCGTCTTGGGTGATTCTCGTCAAATTAAACCCTTGGCTGCTCACTTGCTCTCCTCTTTATCTTTATCTCTCTCTTCATCCTCTTCATCCTCTTCAACTTTCAACAAAACTTCCAACCTTGATAATTTAAGCTTCTCTGATAAAAATCTACGCCATCTAATTCTTAACGCTGGTATTGCTTATCTTTATGACTCTATGGATTCTCTTGATAAATCACATGTTTTAAATTTACTCGCCTCCTCATCCTCTTCTTCTTCCTCTTCTTCATCAAACAACAACAACAACAACAACAATACTCATCCTTTATTACGCTTAGTCATTGTGTCACGTGATATGATATACAACATCAACTCTACCGTTGACAACCTGGTTATTATAGGTACTATTTACTATTCTCCCGTTCAAAACCGTTATGTAGATTATCCAATTCCTCAGCTATTACAAATGTTATCATTATGTACATCCAAATGTATGCTGATATGTCCTGCTAATAACAAGAACCATTACTACAAGAAGTTTATAAACGACATGTTGCCAATGGAATCCCAACTTACCAACAACGCCAACAACAGTAGTGGTTTGGTTCCAATGACGACAAGTGCGGTGAACTTGGGCGGAAAACTCAAGAATTCAACGACGGTACTGGCCAATTGTTTCAATACCGAAATTGTCGCTCAGTCGATCACTACCAACCAAGACGCCGTTGATTACTTAACCTGGACATTTTTGTACCGCAGACTATTGCAAAACCCCAGCTATTATGGCTTACGTGGCACTTCTCACAGTGACGTCAGCGATTATTTGTCTGAATTGGTTGAAAATTGTACTGGCGACTTGATCCAAGCCAAATGTATTTCCATTACTCATAATGAAGATGAAAATGAAGAACAAGAACAAGAACAAGAAAATGATGATGGTGAAGGTGAATTTGAAGCTACTAATTTGGGTATGATTGCTTCTTACTATCAACTAAGCTATCTAACTATTGAAATGTTTGCTTTATCCCTTACTCCCTCCACCAAACTACGTGGAATCCTTGAATTGTTATCCAACTGCGATGAATTTGTCCCGTTTGCTACCATTCGTGACTCTACTGAATCCGCTTTACTCGATCGTTTGGCTTCTTCTGTACCTCTCAAACACTCCTCCCTACGCAAAATCAATCTGTTGATCCAAGCCCACTTCAGCCGTATTGATCTCCAGCCAATAGATGGCCTTCTTTACTCTGACCAACTCCAAATCCTCAAATTACTTCCTTCTCTTTTGCATGCTATTGTTGATATTAGCGCCTCTCTTACCTTTACCACTCCTGCTCTGGTTTGTTTGGAATTGTGTCAGATGACATATATGTCTATGTGGACCATTCAAAGCACCACCAATAATACAACTAGTTCTGCTTCTGGTTCTGCTTCTCTACTTGATCCTGTTATTAAACAAATGCCTCACTTGTTTGATCATTCTCAAATCATCCTCAAGTGTCGCAACAACAATATCTCTACTGTTTATGATTTCTTGGATATTGAAGATGACCAATTCCGACTTGATTTGTTTTGTGGGTTACTCGATTCTTCACAAATTCAACACGTTGCCGATTTTGCCAATAATTATCCAGCTTTGGACTTGAATGCTTCAATTATCGACGATTCTGAACATCCTCAATCCGATAATAACAATTCTAACAATAATAATTCTGTCTCTGAATTTGTCGCAAATTCTCAACTTACTCTTAATATCCAAATCCACAATGATAATCCTGATCTCACCCCTGCAAAACTCTTATTTTACTATCCTCATGCCTCTTCTTCCTCTTCACTAATATTATCTGATCCAACTCTTGAAAATGATTTATACCTAACTACTAATTGGTATGTCATTTTAACCACTGAATCTTCTAATCTGATTGCTATTAAACGTATCAATTTACTTGCCCTTTCCAAATCATTTAAAAAGTCTAAGTCTAAATCTAAATCTAAATCTAAATCTCTTGATGATGAAGATGAGGATCAGGATGGTGAGGATGATGAGGGTGAAACTTATAATGTACAATTGGAATTTGATGCTCCCAAAATTCCAAATTCTTACACGTACAAAGTATATTTGGTGTCCGATTGTTATGTAGGTTGTGACCAGGAGCTTGATTTACAATTCTCTGTTGTCCCTGGTTCCAATTCTGATTTGGATAGTGATTATTCCAGTGATTAATTTATTTATTTATTTTATATTTATTATATATTTATACATTTATGTTTTATTTATTTTTTATTTTCAATCTCTAAAAAAATAAATCTAGTTGTAAAGACTTCTTTTTTCTCGTTTTTTTTCTTTATTCTTTTTTAGTAATAGAATTTAGAGTTGTAAATCCTATTTATTACCATTTTTAATTTACTTTTTATAGGTAAAAATTTAGTATTTCCTAGATTACTTGGTTGGTCTTTTCCTTTTTTTATTAAAAAAAAAATTTCCCAAAAATACAATAGCAATAATACTAAATATATACTTTATACATATATATCCAATCTCAACCAACATTTCCATCCTTTTCTTCTTCTTCTCCCCCCCTCCACCGACCAACCAACCCACCAATCCACCAACCCATCAACCCACTTTTGCTCCTTCCTTCCCTACAATTTTATTTTTACTTTTCTTGCATTTTTAAATCATTACGTTTTTATTTTTTCAAGTACCGCATTACTGGTCCAGTAAAACCAAAATAACATAATTTGTATACACTAATCTTTACATTTTACATTTTACACTTGATGATTTCACATACACATACCCTCCATCTCTCTCTCTCTCTTTCTTTACCTCTACCTCTTTCTACTTTTCTATCACAACCTCTCTGTCGCTGTCAAAAAGTCCCCAGGCTTAACATTATTTTAAAAAGACATAATTATTGCGGTTTCACTTGTATATCTTTTTATTAATTTTTTTTATCAATGGTAATTCACTAATCAAATTGGTTATCTCCTTGTTATTTAATCCTTTTTTAATTGTCTTTAAAATCGGTAATTGAAAATCCTTTTTCCATTGAACACTTTTTGACTTTACAAACTCATTCAATTGTCTCTTTATCACAATGCTTTATTTACTTTATTTTCCCTCACCTCTCACCTCTCACTTTTCACTTTTCACTTTTCACTTTTCTACCTTTTCTACCTTTATTCTCTACCATTTTTCCCTTTACCACATTACATTACATCACATTACATCACACCTGCTCCCCTTCCCACTTCCCATTTTTTTTTCCATCTTTTTCTTGCCAAATTTGTACTCTTTATTCTTGAACTTTTTTTTTTTATTCACTTTTTTCTATTTTTGTTGTCTTTTTTCCATTTTATTTACATAATTAATAATAAACACTGTTACAATATTTCAATTTACCACTACTTGTAATTTTCCTTTTGTATTTCAAACCCCTCCTCTCCCCTTTACCCACATCTACCATTACCAAAACACAACCCCTCCAACCACCACTATCCACATTCAATTCTTATTTTGTTTAGTCTCGATTAAGTTTCATTAAATTAATTTCTTTTTATTCCCTTTTAACCTCCCCCTCCTCCATCCTCCTCTCCTCTCCTCTCTTTCTCCCCTTTACCAACCAACTATTAAACTCTAAAAACCAAAAAACTGATAAACCGAAAAAGGCAAAAGAGTAAAAGCGTAAAAGCGTAAAAAATTAAAAAATTAAAAACGCCTTTATTTCCAAAAATACCAATTATTACTCATTCCCACATATTTTATTCTCTTTTTATTCCTAATTTCGAAAAACAACTAAAAGTCTAAAATATAAATTACTTGTACTTTTTCTCATATATTCCACAATTATACTTATCTTTGTTCTTCCCTTACAACAACCTCACTTCTTCCTCCCCCATTTCAAAATCATACACTCCAAACACAAATGACTCAGAAATACATCTCTACTATTTCTCGATTCTTCTAATTGAATTTTTTTTTACAATCTATCGATTTATTCCACTTTTCGACAAGCTAAATATACAAGAACAATTAACACTGAGCGATTAGGACTAGATTTTGCCAATATATCTAGTGACATTAAAGGTAAATCACCTGCACTACATTTATCAACTCGCCTACTCGAACAACTCTTCATTACTCTTTACTTTTAAACATGTGATAATTCATTTCGTTGTATTTAAAAACTAGAATAGTATAAATATTAAATATTAAATGCAATGGACGAAATACTAAGTTTATACAAAAAGGTATGTTATTAAAACACCGTCATGTCTCTAATATTAACTTGGAAACTGTAAAAAAAAACTCCCCGATTTATTTACTTACTTTTGGTTTTTTCTTGATACTCTTTCTATCAATAGAACACTAGGATATTTATCCGGAGTGAAACACAGGTCTGGGAAATTGCAGTTGTACAGAATCTACAAATAGTCAAGGATTCTCCCAGCGCTGGCGAGTCACAAATTACTATCGATTATGTCACCTTGGAAAGCGGCGAGCCGGGGGTATACCAGGCGCAATACAACGAAAAGGATCTAACAAAAACCAAAAAATACCAATCAAATGCTGCAAAACCCACAGATGGCGGCGGAAACGGTATTGGGACCCATGAAGAATATTATGGCATTTTACCGCCACTATGCAACCCACCAATTTTAGAAGGCATTGATGATTTAACTACATTGACTCATCTTAGTGAAGCCTCTGTGTTGCACAATTTGAAGGTGCGATATACAGTCAACAATTTAATCTATACATACTCTGGGTTGGTACTGGTGGCCATCAATCCATTTATTGGTCGACAACCACAATCCCAACCACAATCCCAATCCCAATCTCAATCCCAAGCATTTACAACGCCTATGACCAAGAAAAAGCCCATGCTGGAGCTTGACCAGAGCGACTCGCAATTATTGTCGCAATGGTATTCACAAGATACACAAGACGCATACTCAGGTCGTATTTTGGGTGAATTGGAACCGCATTTATTTGCGATTGCTGAAGATGCGTACCAAGGGTTGGTGCGTGACGGCAAGAATCAGAGTATTATTGTTAGTGGAGAATCTGGAGCGGGAAAGACGGTCAGTGCCAAACACATTATGCGGTATTTTGCTTCGACGACAGCCAAAGTTACATCACCAACAACTGGTACAGGCGATGCATCCACAAACTCATCTGATACTCTGCTGACCAAGGCCATGGCCAAAAACAATAAAAACAAGAATAACGGGTCTGGAATGGATGTCCAGGAGGCTATTGATGAGTATATGGAGAATATTTCGGAAATTGAGGCCAAAATATTGGCTACAAATCCGATTTTGGAATCGTTTGGAAATGCAAAGACGATAAAAAACGACAATTCATCGCGATTTGGCAAGTATTTGCAAATAGAATTTGATCCCCAAAACAAACAACAACCATTTAAAATTGTTGGAGCGAAGATCAAGACGTACTTGCTAGAACGGTCGCGAATTGTATATCAACCCAAGCGTGAACGTAACTTTCATATTTTCTATCAGGTGGTTAAAGGATACAACCAGTTTCTCAAGCGACATCCAAAACTGAGACAAAAGACAATGTATTCCCTTCATGAGGAAAAGGATCAAGAAAATAATGCAGTCGATGGTGTGGAAAGCGATGTGGAAAATGAAAATAGTTTTGACCAAGAAATTGATTTGAATATCCGGCCGGATTGGACAGAGTACAACTATATAAACCAAGGCGGAGTGGCGACCAAAAGCGGGGAGATTGCGGGGGTCGACGATGCAGCCGAGTTTCTAAACACGTGTAGTGCGTTGGAAGCGGTTGGGATTGATGCAAATGGCCAATATGAAATCTTCCGGATCATTTCTGCTCTTCTTCATCTGGGAAATGTGGAGATTGAGCAAGTTGGGAGAGGCGGGGCACGAATCCGTGATGGCGATGAGTGGTTTTCCAAGGCAGTAGAGTTGTTGGGTGTTGAAAAGGCGGAGTTTCAGCGGTGGATGACCAAAAAGTTGATGGTGATGCGGTCAGAGAAGATAGTTAGTAATTTGGACAAGACTCAGGCGTTGGTAGTTCGAGATTCAGTTAGTAAATATATATATTCTCGGCTCTTTGAGTGGATAGTTGAACGAGTTAACCAAGTAGTAGCAGCAGATCCTGATTCTGGTTCCGATAACAATACTATTTCTAACTCTAACTCTAACTCTAATTCTGATGATAATTCTAATTCTGATTCCGAATTAAAGTTGGAAATGGACTTAAACAACAACAACAACAAAAACAACCACAACAATAAAAATAATAAAAATAACAGGTATAGGTTTATTGGGGTTTTGGATATTTATGGGTTTGAACAATTTGAAGTAAATTCGTTTGAGCAGTTCTGTATCAACTATGCCAATGAAAAGCTGCAGCAGCATTTCAACAAGCATGTATTCAAGCTGGAGCAGGAAGAGTATCAGCGTGAACAGTTGGCGAATTGGACGTTTATTGAATTCAACGATAACCAACTGTGTATTGAGTTGATTGAAGGACGATTAGGTGTCCTGAGTATTTTGGATGAGGAGTCGCGATTACCTAATGGAAGCGATACAAAGATGCTTGATAAACTATATTCGAATTTTGCTGCTGGTGAAACTTCAGGAGCCGAAAGTAGGTCGTCAGTAACACTAAACGCTAGCAACAGTGGATTCAAGATCAGGACTAAACCTAATGACTATTTTGAAAAGCCTCGATTCCAAAAACCCGAATTTACAATCAAACACTATGCATTGGATGTATCGTATAATGCAATAGGATTTTTGGAAAAGAATAGAGATACAGTTACTGAAGAAATGCTTAAAGTATTGGACCAAACAAGCTATGGTTTTCTAAAGACACTTGTATCAATACCATACGATGAACAGCAAGTATCAACGCCAACATCAGCAACATCAACAACAGCATCAAGGTCGTCGGTAGGCAGAAATGTAAAAGATACAGCGCCCATGTTGGCGTCGAGTAAATTTGGACTTAAAAACAAAACCACTTTGGGTTCGGCGTTTAAAAAGTCACTTGGCGAGTTGATGACGACAATTGCGGGTACAGAGACACACTATATCCGGTGTATTAAACCCAATGACAATAAAGAGGCGTGGCAATTTGATGCACAGTTGGTGTTGGCACAGCTGCGGGCATGTGGTGTGCTGGAAACCATTCGCATTAGCTGCGCTGGGTATCCGTCACGAGTAACAATCAATGACTTTATAGCAAGATACGAAATGTTGGCCAACACACATTATACTAGCGACATGCAACTAAGAGAATATGTTACGCAAACAGTATCAACGCTAATTAAAGATCCAAACAAGTTCCAAATAGGTTTGTCCAAAGTCTTTTTCCGTGCTGGTGTGCTTGCCCAACTGGAAAACAAACGTACTGAAAAACTAATGCGGTGTGCAACTCTAATCCAAAAACATGTCCGTCGTCTTATTACCCGCAAACTGTATCTGCGCAAACGTACTGCTGCACTAACCATCCAGGCCTTGGCACGCAGGTATATCAGTCTAGTCGAGTACAACCAACGCAAGCATGACCGTGCTGTGGAGCTGATCCAGTGGTTGGCTAGACACTTTTTGGCACGCTCGCTGCTGACCAGTCGTCGCGATGTGCGTGTGCAGCTGGTGGCGTGCTGTAGAGGCTTTTTGGCACGGACTGAGTTGCGCAATCGTCGACAGTTGCATGCAGCTGTGAAGATCCAAAGCGTTGTGAAAATGTATTTGGCGCGGAAAGAGTATCTACATACAATCCATTCCATTCTTCGACTGCAAGCTATCCGGCGAATGGTTGTCAGCAAGGAAATTGTACGACAGGCCAAGATAGCCAAACGACAGTCGCAGGAAGATATTGAAGAGCAAATCAAAGAAGCCTCTTACAAACTCGAAGCCAAAGTCATTGAATTGACTAGAACGTTGCAGGTCCAGGAATCCAAATATGCTAGTTTGCTTAAGGATTTCAACGCTGTTCAAGCCGAACTGTCTAAAAACACTGCGCGGATTGACCAGCTTGAACAAACAAACTCTGAAAATTCTGCCGAAATCGACTCTCTTTCTCTCCAACTAAAAGATACCAGCTCCCAGCTTGCTACCACTAGGCAGGAATTGGAATCTAATTCCACTGAATTGGCTGCACGTGACGACAACATCAAAAATCTACAAACCGAAATTGACCAGCTAACTACAAAACTCGAAGAACAAAGCAAAGCGTTGGCCGCTAGTGAGGCTGCTGCCGCCACTGCTACTGCTGCTGCCGCTGCCGCTGCTGCTTCTGCAAAGGAAACATCGTTACCACAACCGGATGAAGAAACCATGGATCTCGAACCACGGCGAATGACTCGCAAAGGCTCCAGAGCAGCCTCAATTTCTTCTTCGTTTTTGGCAACTGCAAATGCGCTAGACGCCAAACGGCTACAGGAAGCTAACAAGAAATGGGACACTATCAATTCCTTCTCCAAATCTGGCTACGACTATCCAACAACAAACACCGAATCTGAACAACAACAAGCTCTACAACAAGCTCATCCCGATGGCAACTATCCCTTCGATGAATACCAGCTGCAGCCTGGACTGATCCTCGACGAAAACAGCGTCTTTTCTATGCTGGATACCGACGATGGCTTGATTACTGAAATTCTCGAGGAACTGATTGGCGGCTTAATTGTCCCCGTACCCTCGCTCGACAATGAATACTCGCCGCCCGAAATTCTATTTCCTGCCCATCTGATTGGCCTGTGTGTTATCAAAATGTTCCAATTCAACCTAGCCAAACGTATCGACAAACTGTTGCTGGGCTGCATTGGCCTGATCCAAAAACGCACCATGAATTTCGACAATGATTTCACTGCTGCCTTTTGGCTCTCCAATGTCTTTGAACTGCTTTCCATAGTAAAGACTTCAATGACTGAACGCCAGGCTGCTGGCTTTGAGTATGTCGAAAGCGAGCGTGCCATGACTGAGGGCATGCAGTTCCTGGAATCCTTACTAAGCGATATTTATTTTGGTTGGGCAAAGGACTTGCAGCGTCGCTTTGTCAAGCTCGTCATTCCGGCTGTTGTCGAATCTGAAGCTCTGCCCGGGTTTACTGCCAACGACAATTCGTTTTTCAACCGCATTATTGGCTCTGTCAACCGCGACTCGCCCATAAAAATCGAAAATATCCTCAACTTTTTTACTAATGTCTGGAAAATCATGGAGTTTTATTATGTAGACACTGCCATTATGAAGCAGATTATGTCTGAATTCCTCTGCACAATTGGAATCACTGCCTTCAACAACATTATTATGCGTCGTAACTTTTGTTCCTGGAAACGAGGAATGCAAATCCAATACAACCTGACCCGCATTGAAGAGTGGTGTAAAGCCCATCATGTCTCTGATACCACAAAGAATCTTGATCGCTTACTACAACTCGTCAAATTGCTTCAGCTGCCCAAATCCACTGAGCAGGATGTCGAAATTATGTTTGATGTTTGCAACCTGCTCAACCCTGCCCAAATCAAAAAACTACTCACCATCTATACCGTTTCCGACTATGAGGACCCCATCCTCACTCAAAAGATCATTCCCGAACTCAACAAACGACTGGCTTCCACCCATCCTTCCACCTTGGGTTCCATCCCCCTATCTCCTTCTGCTCCCCCTGTTGGCACCAACGTCCTCTTGGACACTAACGACATGAATGACCAAGTACTTTATTTGACTGCTCGCAAAGTCGCTGTCATTGAAACTCTCATTCCCACCGAGAAAAAACTGTTCCGTCTACGTGCCCTAGTTGACAGTCAAACCGATGGCCTGGTTTAACTTATTTGATTTGAATCTCCCTTGTTATATATTCGATTATTTCTTGCACCTCCTTTTCTTTATTTAGATTCTCCTCCCCTATGTTTTTTTCTTTCTTATACACCGTTATTCCTATTTCTAAATTTATTTCCTGCACCAAATTGGCCATCTCTCCAGAAACAAATATCTGTTTTGTATATTCTGTAACATTTTCCCTTTTATAACCATGATTGCTACTAGTATTTATCCAACTATTCATGCTTTTATATACATTTATCGATTCTACGTTTTCCTGTGCACTTTGTTCTTTACATGTGTTATTATTGGTCTCAATAGTATCTTTAAATGCTGTATTGACATCTTTCTCCTCCTTCACCAACAAACCCGCACCCTCTTGTTCTTGTTCTTGTTCTTGTTCTTGTTCAACATCAACCTCCATACCAACAATTTCGTTTTCAATCCTATTCTCAGCCTTTATTTCGACTTTTACTACTACCTCCTCTTCATCCTCCTCCTCCTCCTCCTCCTCCTCCTCCTCCTCCTTCTCCTCCTCCTTCACTTTTTCATTTTCATTTTCATCACTACCTACTTCTTCAAGAACAATTTCCATCCTTGTGGCTACTAAGCCTTGCTCATCCCCACAACCACTTTCCACCATTCCTTCTTGATTTATCGTCTCAAATCCCTCATCCCTTTCCTTGTCTACATATTCTATAGGCTCACGTAAATCTTCAATCTCCATCATACCACTTCCACATTTACCTTCTTCTTCTTCTTCTTGTTCCTCCTCCTCCTGCTCCTCCTTCTTTTTAACTTTCAACTTTTCAATCTCCATTTCCTTACCCACAAATCTTCTGCTACGACCCGGTGTTTTCCTGTTTTCCGCTTCCAAAATATTTGATGGCTTGGTCTTCATTCCAGCAACCAGCTTGTTGGGAAATGTTTCAGAACCCAGAAATACCGTAAGACTATGTCGCAAACAGCCAAATTTTGTTGATATTAGATTCATTTTCACTCTTTCTCCCTGCATAAACTGATTTGTACCATACTTTTCCCTCCTCACTTGTTTTTTCTCGCTCATTTTATACTATTGATTTTCTTTTCTTTTTCTTTTCCTTTTTTTCTTTTTGGAATTAAGGTAAGGTAAGGTAAGATAAGGTATGAGGAGTGAGTTAGAATAGGGTAAGTGAGTGGGAAATAAGGTTTCCAAATTACCTAAAATAAAATTAAAACAAAAATAAAAATAAAATCAACAAATAAAACTCTCTTTTTTTTTTGGATAAAAGTATCTTTGGGATCCCATCACCATCGTAGATCTAAACCTCAAGGTAAACTGCACAAAGATCAAGAAAAAATGATTAATCACACATACACATACACATACACATACACACACACACACACTCTCTCTCTCTCTCTCTCTCTCTCTCTATCCATCTCTTCTATTTACAATATCTATAATTTTGAGTACAAAACTGGAGCTCATTATGAAAACACAATTAGTCACTATTACTTGTTTTTTTATTTTCAAAATGTCTTTATTTTTATTTTGGATATAATTCAATTTTTCAATAAATAAGTAACAAGCATTTACAACGGATTCTTGACATCATTTAATACCAAATACTTTTATATTTATATTTATATTTACTATCAGGTTATAACCTTAATTCTTTATAACATATGTTCATATTGAATCAAGTACCTTTCCACCAACATCATGGATATACCAATACCATTTCATCTACACTAAAAGGTCACACCAACCCAACCATAAAATAAAAAAACAAGGGATAAAAAGTAATAGAATCCAACAACCATTTATCTTTTTTTATTTTTAGCTGTATTTACACAGGGACTCCAAGTATAATTTATACATTTGTAAAAGCCTTGTTGTAGAAAGTACTTCTTTTTCTTTTGATCATATAATCCAACTCGAGTTGATTATTTCTTTTATCCTCTTACCTCTCTGTGTTATAGTTATAGGGTAGGGTGGGAATGAAGAATTCAGAATTGAGGAGAAATTAACAGACCCTCAAAACTGAAAAAAAAAATTGAAAAAAAGAGAGTTTGAAAAATAACGCACAACATGATTGAGATCAAATTTAAAATACATGAGATTGGATTGAAATATAACATTGTGAATATAGCAGTTTGAAAACAAAGTAGGCAAACTCACTCTCTCCTCCTTTCTTCCCCCTCCGCCTCCCTCATATCCATACTCACAAACTGCTATGGTACTGACTTGTTGGTTTCTAAACAGATAGATTTTGGTAACACCTTGAAAAAGTTTCTTGTTGAGAAACTTGGTACTTTTCAAATATTTATATTCTTTTTATTCATTATTGTCTACCTAAAAAAAAACTTTCTAGTTTTACATTTCCACTTTTCTAATAGGAGAACAACATTAGCAAAGTGGATGTTTTATTTTTCTATATATTTAAATATTTTTAATAAAGTTTTACTACACCCATATTTACTAAACTCATATACAGAATACTATACGCCACTCATACAGTTCAAGAGTCAAGATTCAAATAGAAAGCTCTTTTTTTTCTTTTGGATAACCAAAATTGTATCATTCTTGTTATACTTAATAGTATCAAATTTTATTTGATAAATGCACCATTACTTGCTGCAAACATCCCGAAAAACTCTGCTGAAAATGAATCAGCATTGAGCTCATTAGGGCCAAAATGTTGACAGTAAAAAGATGGTAGGAACTAATCAATATTCACAGCTTATTACAACCTATATCACATACAGTGTTTTGTAATTCAGTTTTATTAGGAATAATCTAATACTATTTTCATTCTCATTCTCAAACAGGTTGCTTGGCCCATTGCAGTAACGGGGACTACTTTCTTACTAGTGAGCAATCTCCGTTAATATGTAGTTGTACCGATGATGAGGTTCTGTGGCATTTATTATACTGGTGTTTGCCTCATCTTTGGTACACTTACCCGTATCACATCCTCCTGCACCATTATAGATGTTTCACCAAATGATCAAAATGGGTTATACTCCATGCTTTTCTTTTTATTGCTGTTGTTAACACGTAGTGGGTTGTGTATTTAGTGGGCGAGAATTGGTGGATTAAATGCCTACTCAGCACAATTTTTTTCATAAAAACATTGCAAATATAAAACAAATGAGTTTATTGGCTTGCGTCTCCAATGAGCATGATAAATTAATGATAACTAATCGAGTCAGTGCAATTTTCGTTTTTTTTTTTTTTTTCAAATCCGCAATTATTCACATTCACGTCTATTTCATTTAAAACATGTTTATCTTTTCCTACCAAAAATTTCAATTTGCAGTAATACAATCAATCTCTCGCCCTTTCACCCACTCACCCTCACATTCACCCACACTACCCTCATCCATATCTCAACCAAACTTTTCTATATAAAAACCACATTTCTAATTATTACTTTTATCCTACCTTATCTTTTTTTTTCTTATAGAGAAATAATCTAGTAATAGAAAAAAGATAATATATCCACTTTTGATAAAGAGACAATTAAAACACCAAAAATTCCAGCTAGTATCTAGTCATACTAACTAATCAACTTTCTCCAAAAGAAAAGGAAAATACAAAAAACCGATAAACAACAATGTCACTAACTCCACTAAAGCGCATTTTGAATACCTCAAACAATACAAAGGCAAAGTTGTTGAGAAACACCATCCTCGCCAACAAAGCAGTGTGCAACACATCTGCACCGTTCCACTCATCTGCTAAAATGAGCAACGATGACATTCACCCACGCTCCTTGTTCAACTTTTCTGAGGATGAAGTCATGATGAGAGATGCTGGTAATTCTAAAATAATAACAATAATAATTACTGAACTAAAATTTACTTGGTTCAGATTGTATTTACTATTTTTTTTATATCTTACATTTAACATTTAACTAATATATAATCAGTATAGTAAATGTTGTAATTGTTATTTATCAACATTCCGATTGCAACAATACTAATGGTGATATATTTAATATATACTAATAAATAGTTGCAAACTTTGCTAAACAAGTAATTGAGCCAAAAGTATCCCAAATGGATGAAAACGAAAAAATTGATCCAGCAGTTTTGAAGGGACTTTTTGACCAAGGTGTAAGTTAAACTTCCTTTTTTTAAAAATAAATAGAAAATATCATTATGCTTTTATTTACTTACAGCCTTACTTCAAACAAATAACTAGTTAATGGGAATCGAAACACCAGCAGCCTACAACGGCACTGAAGCTAGTTTTACGTCGGCAATATTGGTAATCGAAGAATTGTCAAAGGTAGATGCGTCTGTATCTGTTGCTTGTGATGTACAAAACACACTTGTAAACACAGTGTTTAAACACCACGCCAGCGAAGAGCTCCAAGCGAAATACCTACCCCAATTGGCAACAGACAAGGTTGGATCATTCGCACTTAGCGAACCATCATCAGGAAGCGATGCATTTGCACTAAAGACAACAGCCACTAAGAGCGCAGATGGTTCACACTATGTGTTGAACGGTGAAAAGATGTGGATCACCAATGCTGGTGAGGCGGAAATTTTTTTGGTGTTTGCAAATGTCGATGTATCGCGTGGATACAAGGGAATCACATGCTTTGTAGTTGAAAAGGGTATGGGTGTCAAGGTCGGCAAGAGAGAAAAAAAGCTGGGACTCCGGGCCAGTAGCACATGTCCGCTTGTGTTTGAAGATGTGGTTGTCCCTGCATCTAATATACTTGGTGAGGTGGGCAAAGGATACAAGTATGCCATTGAGATTTTGAACGAAGGAAGAATTGGTATAGCTGCACAGATGGTTGGAATTTCCCAGGGCTGCTTTGACCGCACACTCCCCTACTTGTTCCAACGCAAACAATTTGGTTCGGAAATCGGTTCATTCCAAGGAATGCAAATGCAGTTTGCTCAAGCAGCCATGGAAATTGAAGCTGCTCGAAATCTGACTTATAACGCTGCACGATTGAAGCAAGAAGGCCAACCCTTTGTCAAGGAGGCTGCTATGGCTAAACTGTTTGCTTCGCAAGTGGCTGAACGTACAACCTCACGCTGTGTCGAGTGGATGGGAGGTGTTGGATTTACACGTGAATTTCCTATAGAAAAATATTACCGTGACTGCAAAATTGGTGCAATCTATGAAGGAACTTCCAACATTCAGCTATTGACAATAGCAAAGAGCTTGATTTCTCAATATAAACACTAAAGTTAATAATCATAATAACTATTTCTTTTATTATCGGCGATGACGTATTATAATCAGAGTCAAAAGATAATAAATTAGTGAATAACCAAAAACAGATAAAAGGCTTGAAATGCCTAAAATAATGGTTTAATCTAGCTGTAATCTAATTGCTGTATTTTTTGATAAAACTTTGGTTGAATTCGCCAAATGTCGCTACAAACTGATCGAAATCACCTTCAGGTGGCAAGAAAGTACATCTAAAGTGATAAGTACCATCAACCTGTCCAAATCCACTACCTGGAACCACACACACACCAGTAGCATTCAACATTGCTAGTGAATATTCTTGGTCTGGAGGCAGATCGCCTCTGTCCTTACATTCCTGGACAAACTTGGCTGGCAATTTAATTTGGGGGAACAAGTACATTGATCCCTCTGCCACATTACAGTTGATGTTTTCCTGGCTATTGAATGCGTTGCATAGTTTTTCTGCTCTTCGCTTCAAACTATCGTAAATAGCTTTTAATTCGTCGTTGTACTGCTTGTGTGATTCTGGGTCCTCTTCTTGGCTTGGTGGCTTAACCATGACATCTACTGCAATTTGGCCTAGTACGTTTGGACACAGTGAAACTGATGCCATCTTAAACATAACGTCGCTAATTGGTTGTGGAATATTATGCATTTCGAGATATCCTCCACGTCTTCCACATTCACCAATCATTCCTTTCGAAATTGAATGGAATGAAAACAGTTCCACCGATGATTTTAGCGAAGAGACAACTTTTTTGAAAGAGTGGAAGGGCTTGTCTTGCTTGTAGTATACGTTTTGTTGATATACTTCATCTGCGAGAAGGACCAACCCCTCGTCTTCACAGAAACGAACAACCTGCTCCATGTTTTCTAGTGTCAGAACAGAGCCTGTTGGGTTTCCAGGGTTGATAATTACTAGTGCTCTCACCTCAATACCCTTTGCTCTTGCTTCGCTCACGGATGTTTTGAGTCCGTTTATATCTAATCCCCATTCCTTTTGTTCTTGTAAATAGTAAGAAACAGCGTGCGCTCCAAATCGCGTCAAACTCGCCGAGTACAGTGGATATTGTGGTATTGGTATCATAATTCCCACCTTGTCATGTGCTACCAACAGCTCCAAGACCCTTTCCACTGCACCTGATGCACCATTTGTCAGTTGAATGTTCTTGAAATCTGAAGGGAATCCATCACGTTTTTCGATGAATGCAGCGACGTTTCTTCGTACAACCTCTAATCCTGTACTACCAGAATATGCTCCCACACTTACCGCGGCGTTCAGTGTCTCTTTTGCTCGCTCAATTACTTTTTCCGGAAACAGCTGCTTTGTTATTTCATAGTTCTTTTCAGAAAGTAATTCAGGATAGTCCACCAATGCAGATAATTGACGCAAATATGTCAATGGCTTCTGACCCAGTTGTTGGGGATTTCCTATATTGCAGAACACTGTCTTGTTGAATGCATATTTGTCGCTCTCCCCTGCGTCCAAGCCCCTTTGTATCCCTTCTGCTCTGATTGGAAGAACACCACGAACAGCGTACTCCATAGTTCTCACACGCTGGTTGATGCTTTCCAGTGTAAGCACTGACTTGGTCCCATTAGCTGTTGTTGTTGTCGCAAATGTGTTCATTCTTAACTGCCCAGTAATTAGTCTGGTTATTTTGTTATTTTTACAAGTACTAAAAGCTTTAAGCATGACTCTTTTTATTTATGCACTTTTTCCCCCGCTTTTATACTTGTGTTTTTTTTTGTTTTGCTCGCTTTTTATTACCCGTTGGCGATATATTTTTATGTGAACAGGTGTATTTTTTTTTTCTGTGGTTATCATTCTCCTTGTCTTTTCTTGATTTTTCTCGATTTATTTATCCCCGTAATTTTTTTTTCATTAAAATAATCAAATTATCAAAAAAAAAGATTTTCTCGCTTTTTCTGCGCTGCTTTTATTTGGTTTTCTACCCATTCTCGTATATTTTGCTGTTGTTTTTTTAATTTACAGCTCTTTTACCAAAGCAAATCAATTATTACCAGCACCCATTGGGACTTTCCAATCAATTTAATATAGTGTCGAAGCGTACAAATTTTAGGAAACTCATCTGTGCTTTTTTTTAAATACATGTTTTTTTAATACAATGCTATGTTCATTTATCTTTTAACTAGGAGCTAAAATTACGTAATTTGGTTTCAAAACCAATATCAACTTGACCTCCTCTCCCTAACCCCCGCCATTCTTATCTAAACACTTTAGATAAGCAGCTTTCTTTTTCCAACACCCTTTCCCATTGTCCTTTTTTTTACTATTGCTATTTATCTAAACATCCTCCTGTACTCAATTACCGCAAAGTTATATTAACAGCCCACTTATCTTTTTTCCAGTTTCCCCCTTCTCCACTTGACCGCAAAATACACCATGACCAATGCTTTCATCAACTCCATAACGTAAACTTCGCTTAAAACACGAATCAACCATCAGTCTAGGCTGAAAATAGGAGAATACCAATTGCTGGTACTACATGCGTCTCATTCCTACGCTTTATAGCTTTCCCAGTTGCTCTTCATGCTGCAACTTTTTCTCCTTTTTTTGGTCTGATTCTTGTTTTTTGCTCTTTTCTTTTTATAAAAAGTCATACTAAAGACTTCATTCTTGGTCTATCACACTGAATACTGGTTAAAAATTAGAAGCGTGCTTATACCTGTTGAGTTTCAACCTGAACCAGAGTATCCTGATCTTGTGTTTTTTTTTTGCTCGGCCCTTTTTTACGCAAATCTGATCATCATATACAATTATTTTGATTTGCATTCAATTATGGCTTAATTAAACACCACAGCTTTTTTATAAAAAAAAAGTCAAGCTTACTTTGAACCATCTACTTTTATTTACCCCCCCCCCCCCCCCCCCCCCCCCCCCC
>LSSK01000589.1:0-30991 GCA_001969505.1 Zancudomyces culisetae | reverse complement strand
CTAATTCTAATTCTAAATCCAAGTCTAAATCCAAGTCCAATCAAAATGCTTATTTTCAAGCGATTCGAAACAAAATCCAAAATCTTATAGGAATAAAATCTGATGCCATGTATTGCCAATCTGGATACATGTTGTGGGCTGCATATTCGTTATTTATAGGTTGTTCTAAACAATCTGTGGTTACCACCTCGGTTGTTGTGGACATTATCCAGGTTTCTTTTCCTTTTACTATTATTTCGGGGAATTTGCAAACATACATTCTTTTATGCAGTGGTAGAATTATCGATTATATTCTTACCACATTTTGCAGCTATTCGACGTTTTTAATCAACTCGAGCCATCAACTGCAGCCTCATCTGGTACAGCTACAACTGCAGCAGAACAACAAGCAGATAAACGATGTTGTTGAGTTGCTGAGTAGTCATTTTGGTATGGAAGAGTTGTGGATTCAGAGCTCTATTACTTGGGCTTGTTGTTGTTCTTTGAAACCTCTTTCTCTTGCCAACTTTAAAATCCTGAATATCCTGTTGTCGATTTACAATTATTATCAAATCTTTGATCCTGCGCTTCTTGCCAGCAAAAAACACATTGCTACTCCTGTGTTGATGAATAACAGTGAGTTGGTTATAAACCTAATTGACAGACTATCCAACATTGTTAATGATTCGGATTTATGCTTTGAAATTCTAACGACTCTGCAAAAGCTTACGGATCACATGTCTTTTCCCAATATTGGTATTTTGAACTGTTGTATTGTTACATTATCATCTCGAAACCATCTGATTGTCTCCAAGAGTCTTGATATTTTGAAACAAATCTTTGGTTTCCATCCTTCAAACGTATTTTCAATATCGCAGCTATCCAAGCCTTACTCTTATTCCAAGTCTAGCCAATCCAGTGTTGAAAATGTCATTGTTTACTATTCCGATTTATTTGAAATGCTCATCAAGTGTTTACTTTCCAGTGATGCGTCAATTGTTGCTAGTACCACCGAACTAACTAACCTCGTTATTGATTCTTTAGCGTCTTGTTTATCATCATTCCCAACGATTATTCAAAGCAACCAGAACCAATATATCAATGACGATAAACTTACAGACTTTTTCGACTCGGTTTCGTATTTTATCCTGGAATTGTTAACTCTTAAACCTGTTGGTTTACAAACAACATTTCCCTCGATACAAAATCTAAGCCAACTTGTCAGTCTAAAATCAATGTCTAGATTGGCAAACGGAATTGCTACCTTGATCGAGTCAAAGAAAAACGCAATGAACTTGTTTGAATACAACAAAATATACATGTCTACTGTATTTAAAAACCTTCCAACCTCGACTCTTCAATTTCAATTGTTTAGAATTTTGCTGCTAACATGGCCCGACTATTGTGATAATTACCACCTATTGAGTATGATTACCAGCTATTACTATAAAAAGCTTTCGTCTTGCTTCTATTCAAGATCAGATTCAACAACTAGTGGGAACAGCAACAGTAACGACGGTTCTACATCAAGACCAATGACAACTTTGGAGACTGAAAATTGTGAGTGCGACGGGCTGTTGAATGTATGCAAGAACTCCACCTCTTTACATACTTGCTATGTGTTTTACCACTGTAATCCAATTCGCAAGATGTTGAAGTACTCATTTTGTTCGGTGAATTCGGTGAATTTCTCGAGAGATTTGAAATTGCTCGAATTGGTAACGACCAAGTTGACAACTATAAAAATGTCGGATTTGCAAAAACAAAAGAATCGGCAGAAAACATTTATTCCTTCAGAAAGTTATATTGCCTTATCGTCAACCACAATAGATGAAAATAGTAATAACAACAGCAATAAGAATAGTAGTCATGAAATTAATAATAGTAATAATGGTAATAATGATGGTGGTAGTAGTAGTGGTATTGGTAGTGGTGGTTATGAAAAGGCTTGTAATCATGATTGTAACTGCAATCGCGCTTGTAATTGTAATAAAAATAGCGATAGCAATCTTAGTTGGGATATTGATAACGCTCTGGATTCTATCACTTTTTATGAATGTGATGACTCCATTATTTACAAGTATGCTTCTACAAAGCTTGTTGGGTTGACTATGGCGTTATTACAAAGTTTTTCAAAATCCACCCATCCAGATGAAGTCAATCCTACAACTAATGAGACTCCCGGTCATCATGATAATATCACTGTCAATACAACCACCACTACTAATACCGCCAATACTATTGACGCAGTAACAACATCTACATCTACATCTACATCTAAATCAACATCAACATCAACATCAACAGATACTGATACTGATACTGATACAGGTGCTAATACTAAAGATACCAATATCGATTTAAATACTGTCTCTGCTCCTCAAAATATTGATAATATCCAATCCGGAAATACAAAAACAAATACTACTAGTACTGATGAATATTATTATGGTCAGCCTTCACACTATACTGGATCAGATAATATTGTTTTAAAGACCAACACCAACGCCCATAGTAACAATAATAGCAATAGTGATTCTAGTATTGAAACTTCCAACATCAACAAGAAGAACAATTTTAAATTTGATTTACTTGTTGATGAATTATGTATTTTAGATTCATTTTTAGAGCAACTATAGAATATATGCGTTTATTTACATTTATAGATATATTTACTAACCAAGAATGTCGATTTTACTATTATTATTTTTACTACTAATACTACTATTACTATATTTATTTATTATAGTTATTATTAGTGTAAAAGAAAAAGGTATAAATACAAGTAATAATGATAATATCTAAAGATAAAGGTCTTTGGGCTAGAATTGATGGTGGAGGTAGCAACAACGCTAAACACAGTAGAAGTAGAACCAGTATTAGTAACTGTTGTGGTAACCAGCTGTTTCAAGTTGTTGAGATTGATCTTGTTCATTTGAACTTCTTTATTATCTCTATCACCATTAATATCTCTATCTACACCGCTATCACCAAGGTTAAAGGGTGTGCTGGCTCTAGTGGTATTTTGGTTGTCAAGAGCTGGAGCTATTGAGTTTTGTCTTTTAAAGTGCACATATTTCTTGTTTTCGTTTTCTGCTTTATTTTCATTTATTATATATGATACTCGAGAATCGTGTTCTATTTACATGAATGTATTATGTTGAGTTTATTACTGTTATGTTTTTTAAAAGATTATTTAAAAATAATAAGTGAATAAACGAATGAATAAATAAATAAATAAATAAGGGACAACTTGCCCCATACACCTACCGTTGCTAGAATCGTTTCTATGTGCTAGATTGGTATAATCAGTATTTGTATTTCCATTGACTTTAAAGTACATGATATGTACCATCACAATGAAATACAGGACTTTTTTTACTTGGTTTATCATTACTATTCTTCGCTTTTTTTATTAAAAAGATACTAGTTTATGAGTTTGGATAGGTATCGTTATTGATAGTGATATTGATATTGATGTTTATAATAGTTTGCTTTATAGTATTTTCGTATTCTATTCGAAAAAAGGGTATTTATTCAGATATAAAAGTCTATAAATACATGCATATAAATGTATTATATCCCGTTTTTTTTTCTTTTTCTTTTTCTTTTTTCTTGTCAATTTGTATGTATATATATATATAGTAACAAATCTAGTAGAATTTAGTGTAATTACACATTTTCAATTAAAAATACAACTAAATGAGATAAAACATTATTCCAACAAATGGTGTGTTAATAAACATGTCAATCGGAAATTTTTTTGCTTTCCCAACTTGTAAAAAGATATGTGTAATGAGGAGGAATTTATCCTAGTATTTTACAAAAACTAAATTTATATGATTAAACCTTGAAATTCTTCCTTTTCCATTCTCAATCTCTTTATATAATCCATGCATACATAACATACACACATAACATACATACATACATACATACATACATACACATATATTTTTTATTTTTTTTCAGACTTGGCTTTGTTGTCCAATCCGCAATTACTTGTCACAATTGCAATTTTCAATTTACCACATAATTTTTTTACCTCTTTTACCAATTTTTTCTTTTTCTTTATTTTTTTTTTAACAACTAGTTTTTTGTCAAATGTAATCCACAAGTAACGTTATAATAAAGGGTGGGGGGGTTTTAAAAACATTCACGTGTGTGAATATAATACTTTATTTTCTAGACAAGACTTGATCTCTTTTTCTCACTCATACACTCATATACTCACCACTCATACACTCACCACTCCACTTTGCTTCGCTTAAACACTTTTTCTATTTGTTCTCCACTTGACCTTTTATCAATGTGTATTTTATTTTTTCTTTCTTTCTCTTTTCTTTCCTTTTTAAACTCCCTCATCTGTCTCTCTCTCTGTCTCTCTCTCTCTCTCTCCATCCCTCCCCTCCCCCACTCCACCCCACCTAACCTCACCTCGCCTCAGTTGACCTCGTCTCACCCTCTACTTGAAATTTATACATTTATTGATCATTCTATTTATCTGATCACAAGTTTTTATATCATAACGGATCCAACACTCATCAACTAACTTTGTTAACACTATGGGGTTAATTAAAAGTAATGATCAGTATTTATATGTATATTTTTATTATTTTTTCTTCTTCAAATACTGGATAAGAGATGAGTTGGTGTTGGTTTTTGATGTTTAAAAAGAAATATTACCTAATAAGCTTTGTTTTTTTTTTTGCCTTTTTTTTCTATATTGCTTTTAACTTTTATACTTTTTTTTTACAGTATTAACGTGAAAAAAAAAGATAAAACCTACATTTACAGACTTTTATACATTATTTATTTATTTTTCTTTTTATTTGCAAGGTTCCAAAAAAAAAAGTTATATCTGCTTCATAAATTTGTATACTACCACCACTACCACCACCACCACTAGGTATAGAATGAAAATCGATACTGAAGAATTTGCAGAAAATGATTCTAATCAAGAATTTGTGAATAACGACCATATTCAGTTCCATGAAGGTACAAATTAGTTAATTCATGATTTTTTTATTATATTATATTTTAGATTTACATTTAAATTTACAAGAGTACGCTTGGCATGATATAAACTATGTCGTTTGCAAGAAATATAACGATAGGGATAGTATATGAGTTTTAAAGGGGTTAAAACGAATTCATGAATAAAACAAGTGCTGATATTTATTTATTTATCTTTGATATTCCAACTAAATCCAAATAGACCAAGAAATGACACAAACAACGAGTTATCCAGACTCGATTTTTGAGGAACAGTTAGAGGACATGAAAATAACAGACAACGAAAGTCTTTCTCATGACGAAAAAGTTGAATTAACTGGAGAGGATTTGGAATTCAGCAGCACAGTTGTTACAAATGAGGAATTGAGAGCACTTATTTTTAAAGAGGATGAGCAAGTGAATGGTAAAGATAAATATGGGATGGTACTGGGAAAAAGAGATATTGAAGGCGATCTCAAAGTACAAAACAACACATTCGAGGAAGAATTAGTTGTAGAAGATACACCAATGTGGGAGCGCGTGATCAGAAGGGCATTGAATGGGATAGTATCAATAAAAACGTCATGTGTATTCCCATTTGATACAGAGGGATGCGATGGGTATGTCGCATCAGGGTTTATAGTTGATGCAGAAAGAGGGATTATACTATCCAACAGACATGTAGTAAGTCCGGCACCTACCGTAGCAGTAGCCACACTTAAGAATTACGAAGAAATAGAACTACAACCACTTTACATAGATCCAGTGCATGATTTTGGATTTTTCAAGTTTGATCCAGCAAAGATCAAGTTTATGGATATAATGGAGATCAAACTAGCACCTCATAAGGCCAAAGTGGGGTTGGAAATTAGAGTTGTGGGTAGCGATGGAGGAGAAAAAATATCAATTACGTCGGGAACACTTGCGCGGTTAGATAGACGTCCACCAACATACATTCAAGGGAGTTACAATGATTTCAATACATTTTATATGCAAGCAGCATCGGGAAATGCTAGTGGGTCATCGGGGTCACCGGTTTTAGACATAGAAGGGGATGCAGTTGGACTTAATGCAGGACACTCAAAAAAGGCGGCATCGTCATATTATTTTCCACTAACGCGTGTGGCGAGGGCGTTGGAATATATCAAGAGAGGCGAAAGGGTTCCACGGGGAACTATTCAAACACGATTTGAGCGCATGTCATACAATGAGTTGAGAAGGCTGAATCTAAGCATGGATATCGAGAGAAAGATGCGAGAGACGTATCCTGACGAGACAGGAATGTTGATTGTTAAAAAAGTTCTTCAAGAAGGACCAGCGGATAAACAGTTGAACAATGGAGATATTTTGGTAGCGCTGAACGGGACTGCGGTGATTAACTTTGATCAAGTTTCGGATGTTCTTGATTCAAATGTAGATAAAACAATTAGTTTGACAATATGGAGAAATAGAAAGGCGTACAATGTGTTTTGTAAAGTCCAGGATTTGTATTCGATAACACCAAGGCGGTTTATTGAGGTTGGAGGGGGTATAGTGAATGAGCTGAGTTATCAAGTAGCCAGTAGTTATCATGTTCCAGTAAAGGGAGTATTTGTGGCTGATGAAGGGTACATGTTATCATCAGCAGACATACATGGATACAGTATAATTCTGAGCATCAACCAGATCCCAACACCTACACTAGAAGAATTTGCAAGAGTATTAACGACTTTAACCTCGGGCTCTATTGTTCCAGTCAAGTTCTTTAGACTTCATAAACCTTATCGGGAAGTTAGTGGCATGATGCGTGTCAATTGTCAATGGTTTCCTCTTAGACTTGCTGAAAGGAATCTGGACACAGGCATATGGGAATTTACTGCTTTAGAGGGACCCAAATTGCCTTTACAGATATCGCCTACTACTGTAATTCATCCACGGATAGATCCCAAACTCAGTCCTGCACATGCAGTCTACCGGAGTTTTGTCGATATTTTGTTTTCATTGCCATATTTGGTTGATGGAGTTTGTAGTACTCAATACTATGGGCCTGGGTATGTAATTGATTCGACAAAGGGCTTGGTATTATGTGACAGGGACACAGTTACAGCACCACTTGGAGACTTGTATATAGATTTTGCTCACTCATTGGTTGTCAAAGCTCACATTGTGTTTTTACATCCTGTGTACAATTTTGCTATTTTAAAGTATGAGCCCGAACGGCTTGGGGATACAAAAGTAGACCAGCTTGAATTTGCACCTGAATATTGGGAGGGAACCAAAAGGCTGGAACAAGGCGATAAGGTTGTGTTGGTAGCTATGGATTTTGACTCTACATTGTTGGTTCGCCGAACGTTGGTGTCCTCGCGCCAACAGATTCGCGTAAATGATCTTAGACCTCCACAATGGAGAAATACAAATGTCCAAGGTGTCTTTTTGAAGGATCAGCCCAACTGTCAAGGCGGTCTTATTACCGACGAGGCTGGTCTTGTCATCTCCTTTTGGGCAAATACGGCCAATTATAATCCCGCTGGTGATGATATTTCGTTTATGTCCGGGTTTGATGCTTCGTTGCTTAAACCTGTCATCGATGCCCTCAAAAACGGCCTTCCTATCACCATGCGCTCTCTGGGTGCCGAGTTTACAACCATCCGGTCATCCCACGCCAAGCTTTTGGGTCTCAGCCAGTCAAGACTAAACGATGTATTTTCCAAGGTTTCAAGCTCTCATCCCGAATTCTATTACGTTTCTAATCTGCAAACGGGTGATCAGCCCGATTCTGATGCTACAAATGCGATCAAGTGTGGCGATGTGGTTTTGGAAATAAATGGATCTCCAGCTCTGGATATTACTGATCTAGCTGTACTTTATGACAATTCCAGCCATGCAGATTTGCGTGTCTTGCGTGAAGGAAAAGAAATATCACTACGTGTTCCTTCTTCGAAACTGGAGCCACTTGAAACAAAACATGTGATTGTGTGGGGCGGGATTATTCTACAGGAACCATACAGAGCATTGCTGGGTCGTACTCATACTCTGCCATCCAGAGTCTATGTTGTTAGTATTCTTACAGGTTCTTCTGCACATGCTTCTGGGCTTGATGCTGGCCACTATATTTCCGAGATAAACAGTGTCAAGTTAAATAGTCTGTTGGATTTGGTGCTCTTTTTGAAGTCATACTATTCAGAAAATCCGACTTCCAATTCAGATTTCTTTAAGCTTACTGTCCACAATCGATTTGGAATCTCGAAGATCATAAACATCAAATCCTATGATTTGTATTTTTCTCCTACTCAAATCTATTTATCTGATAATTATGAGTGGAAGGTAAACTTTGGTGTTGAAAGGTTTGACTCTATTAGCGATTAATGCATCAAAAGAAAAAAAGAGAGAGAGAGGGAGGGGGTGTTGGGTTTGGGACTCCTCCTAGCTACCTTTGCTTTTACTTCTCTTTCTTCTCTTTTTTCTTTGTGTTTACTTTTTGATTTAAAAACTTCAAACATTTTTGTTCTTGTCTCTTTGCAATAAAATTCCTTTTTATGTGTTTTCATTGAGTTTACAATATTCAAGAATAAGATTGATATGAATACAAATCTACTGAATGCTAATGTTTGTCTGAACAAATAACAAAAGGAGGGGAACTGAGGTGAGGTGAGGTGAGGTGAGGTAAGATGATGCAAGGGTGAATAGGAAACACATCACTTTTTTAATATGTTTTTTACATGGATTAACCAGGTTATACCATTGATTTCAGCTAGTATTGTGGTTCATAAGTTGAAATGGTACTATACTTGATGAATTAATGTACAAAGCATTCCTTGTTTTATTTTATTTTTATGTATATTTTTCATTTTCCTTTATTTACTAGATTATATCTTTGGTATTCCAGCTAATAGTTTTATTACAAGTTGAGGTTGATTAATTAACCGAAAAAAAAAAATCAAAATCAAATAAAATGATGAATGGATGGGCAAGTTAATGGGTGGAAAGATGTAGGCGAGTCGAGGGGATTATGTGTGTGATAGGGGAGAAAGGAGGAAAGGGACCAAGACAAGCGAGAGGAAGGTAAAAGGAGAGGGGGGGAGAGAAAGAGAGAGAGGTCATAAAAATGAGGAATGTGCGTATTATGTATGTAAATGTAAATGTGAGTGTGAGTGTGGATGCTTTTTCGTTTTCGTTTTCGTTTTCTTTTTCTTTTTTTTTTAACTTGAATCACACATTCTTGTTTATTATTGGCTCATCTTGCTTAACTGAACTCTATATTCTTTATTTTTTTATAGGATTATTCCTAGCCATTTTCAAAGATATTTAGAAAGAGGATGAGATGAGGTGGGGTGGAGTGGAGGAAGATGGAAAAGAATCCAAAATATTTATATTCGTTTATTCAAATGGCAAAAAAAAATAAAAACAAAAAGAAAAAGTTTAAATATAGGCAATTCCGCTGTATATTTAAAATACCCCACTAAAGAATAGTTCTAAACTAAATAACAACAGTAAGCAGACAGAGCACTATTCCAACCTACTATTTCTGTAGATACTAGAGCATACTGCTTGGTTATTTATCTATTTACCTATCTATTTATTTTTCTTTTAGATATTCTTGATAAACACCATTGGAAATATAAAAGATGAAGAGCCCGGGTGTAAAAATATTGGTGGGACTGCTGATATTTTTGAATTTCATTGCACAAGTATGCTGCGAAGATTATTACAAAGTACTTGGAGTATCAAGGACAGCGACTGAATACGAAATTAAAAAAGCATACAAGAAACTAGTCAAAAAACATCATCCTGACAAAAACCAAGGAGATGAAAAATCACACAATAAATTCATTGAATTATCCAAAGCATACGAAGTCTTATCGGACGAACAAAAGCGCAAGGTATACGATAGAGAAGGAGAAGAAGGATTAAAGCGAAGAGAGCAAGGGAATGGTTTTGACAACGATTCTCACGATCCCTTTGATATTTTTGCACAATTTTTTGGTGGTAATCCATTCAACAGGCAGCGGCGCAATACTAAACCCAAAGGCAAAACTATAAACATAGAATTACACGTAGGATTAGGGGAGTTGTATTCAGGAAAGGAGGTTGATATCGATGTATCTAAAATGAAGCTTTGTACAAAGTGCCACGGTTCAGGCGCCAAATCCGAAGATGATATTGAAACTTGCCAGGTGTGCGGAGGATCTGGTGTTAAGGTTGTCAAAAGGGTTCTTGCACCAGGATTTATTCAACAAATGCAATCAACATGTAATAGTTGCGGTGGAAAAGGAAAGACAATCACACACAAGTGTGACAAGTGTGGTGGCAACAAAATATTAAGAAGTCCTGACCAGCTCAGCCTCGATATTCCAAAGGGTGCATCTGAGGGAATGAAGATAGTTCAAGAAGGCGAGGGACACCAGCACCCAGATTATGAGAATGGTGATGTAGTTTTTACACTTCGACAGATCCCACACAAACTGTTTGTGCGGAAAAACGATGATTTGTATATGGACTTCAAGATTAATCTTCTTGAATCGCTAACTGGGTTTTCCAAGAGTTTTGAACATTTGGATGGGAGGGTACACAAACTAGAACACGATGATCCTATTCCACCAAACTATGTACAGAAAATAGATAATCTGGGAATGCCAACTTATAATGACCCCAACAAATACGGAAACTTGTATGTGAGATATCTGGTGCAGTACCCCAAGACTGTAGATGCCGATTTTAAAGATGGTAACGTCATTCACTTTTTTTAAAAAAAAAAGTATATATATATATATATTAAGTTTAAGTTTATTCAGTGCTTTTAATGCATTTGATCTAAATTAACCTTTTTTCTTTGAAATTGTACCTTGAATAGGTGTTAGAAAATTGTTCAAGAGTGTTACAGAATGGGACGAGCCTGTAGATAGTTTGAAACGGGGCTCTCCACGCGAAAGCAAGCCAAAAAATAGAGAAGAGCTTTAAAGTAAAGTTTTTACAGGATTTTTTCAAACTGAGGATGATTTCCCCTCTCCCCCGCAATTTCACTCTGTTTTTTACGTTTCTTTTAAGTTGGTTTTTCATGAGTCATATACATATGTCTTTCTTAACGTTATTATAAAAACTTTGTTGTTTTATTATAAAAAGCAAACGAAAAATTGTGATATTAAAGATAGTACTGCTTTATTAATTGGTGTTTGATGTAAATATTTTTAATGCATGCCTTATATAAAAAATATATATTATGAAATGAGATAATAACAAAGACAGTAACGTGTGAATTTTACTAAAGTGAAAGTGGCAAGTGGTGTGGGTGAATAAAAATCATGTACCAGTGCAAAATTCCGCCGTAGTTCGTCTAATAAATGCCAAATAAACATGAAAAATGAAGAGCAGTAACACCATAACAAGTATTAAACTTGAAACAATCGATACATAAAAGAGGGCCACAGATACAGCAACGATAAATACCATTCTACCTGTTTCTGTTCTAATGTTGTAGACCTCGTACATAATCGAAAACAATCCCTTTTGGTCCAGCATTGCGATTTTAAAGAATACAAAGGTAGTAACACACACCAAGCTGAGGGAAACCACAGCCACCATGAGCAAAATAAAAAACCGCAGATAGTTATTACTGTTAATACAAATGTTCAGCCATTCACAATGATGGTCCCGTGCAAACACGAGTGCCTGACATCTCTTACAATATGTCCACCGATACGCGCGTTTTTTTAGTCGAAAAAACAGGCTATCCCTTTTGGCTGGCATCAATTGGGCAATAGTTGTAATGTTTTTTGAAAATCTATGTTCTATGTTTTTGGTTCTGTATGCAATGCTTATATCCACAAGCATAAATATTAGAGCAAACCCAAATATAAGTAAGAAGGTTTCCATTCCAATGTAGTTGATATGCGCTTTTTTCTGGTATGCCCAGAAAACCGGAAGTAAAAATCCAAACTCGAACGTTACTGTTGATACAAAAATTGCCCATTTAAACACAAAAAGTAAGTTGATGCCATCTGAGAGCCTTGGCTGTGGCATATACATACTATCCATATTATCTAAACCACTATTGTGTATTTGTTCGTCGCTTTCTACTACAATTGTGTCTTCGTTAAAATTGTCAAACATTCTCGACGGTTTTCGATATTCTCCTCCAAGAAATTTAAATGATTGGTCTTTACCACAAGAACTATGTGATGAACTAGTATTATTTCTTTCCCGGCGACCATATCTATTGCTGGATAGCAGTAGATCTTTGTATATTTCACCTTTACTGGAGGTTGGGATATCATTTGAGTCATCTGATGCTCGCCCAGGTGAACATATCTCACCAGAATAAGTGCCGCTGTGCTTAAAGGACATTATGTTGTCATAGTTATCAGAGGAACATTCATCGTATAGGCCATCATATTCTATCAAAACATCCAGCGATGGTGATCTTTTTGACGGTTTTATATCACCTGTCATGAAGTAGCTATCGTTTCCAACAAAATCAATATCTTGCAATACGTTACTGCCTTGGTATTCTTCGAATATGCTGTCGCTTTTCTTAATAATATAACGTGTGTTTTCAGAGTCAAAGTCAGTTTCCATAAATCCACATGCTACGGCTGGAAATCTACCTGCATTTACATCCACTTCAACTGACACGGTGTCGTCTGCCCCTTCTACAGTCATTTTTTCCGTTTATTGCGCTGTTTGCTCCCGAATTCCTTGCCAAATCTAAATCCCACTTTCCATTTTTTTTGTTTTTGTCTTAACGTCGTACTGATAGCAACGACTTTATTTTTTATCCTATACCCGAATACAGATATGATTGTTCCGAGTTGGAATGAATTCTAATTATTGCAAAGTCCCTTCATTTGTATAAATGGGTGCGAACTCTTTTCATACCCGTAAATTCAGTTGACACATATAAGCCTTGTCTTTTTTTTTTGATTATTTTTTATTTACTTTTATTGTGTACATCGAACAAAATAGTGATTTTCCCCTGGTAATTTTTTTCTAGCAACGTAATAGGTGAATAATGTGGAATTACTCACAATTATCCTATTTTATTGAAAGCTGTGTAATTTTAAAATCCACCAAAAAAAATGGACAAAGTTGGTGATTGAACAGTATTAAATCAACTAAACAATGTTCATATGGTCTAAAGCATGACACACAGCCTAAACTCAGCCGACTTTAGCTGTTTACAATTATAATTCTTTGGTTATATATTTCAAATCCAATATTTAAATACCATAATTGCAACAAGCAAAGTGTCGAGCTTTTCGAGTGTATGAACTGTTTACATTCTGTACAACAATACACATCCGCATATTTCATTTATATCCCCAGTCATAAACATAGTCCCATCGGAAAGACTGTGAAATACAACTCAAGAAAAAAAAAAGCGTGTGACGTAGACACCTTTATTTTTTTGTATTTCATAATATTTTCAAAGAATAAGGGGTCAAACCTTTGGTGGTTTAAGCTGGTTATTTACTGTGAGAGGTACAAACCTTAATATCACTTAAAATAATACTAAACTCAAACCACCCTACCTAGAATAATGGTGGAATTAAAATAGAAATAATAAGGTTAAGTATGTTTTGATCAATAAATACCATCTATACTCTTTGAAAAATCGTCGAGACAATTAGTAAAAATGGAATTATTGACAAAAACAGAAAATTCATTTGATTGACTGTTTGCCAAAAAGTATTGATTTGATAAAGTGTGGCACGATGTTGAAAAGCCTCCAATATGGAACGACTCTTATTACTCGCCCACCAACACTGTCACAGGCGGCAGGGAATGTAGGATATATGAATCCCACAATAGCAGGAAGCTTCCATTCAGTACCGGGTCCAGTATATGGTGGATTTCTGACAGATTCAAGAGACTCACTGGGAAAGTCTGTTTTGGCCTTGATAACTGTTCTTGAATGCGTAAATTCATCTATGGAAGCCTTACCACTGTAGCCACCAACACCACTTGGACCAACACCACCAAATGGTGCTCCGTGAACGGACCCTTGCATGAGAACATCGTTAATTACACACGAGCCTGACCTTGTGTTTGCAATAACCTTTGAAGCATCCTTTTCATCACCGAAAAAGTACAGCGACAAAGGATGATCGTGTTTCTGAATGTACTTTATTCCTTCATCAACTGAATCAACTTTGATAATTGGAAGAATAGGGCCAAAGAGCTCTTCACTCATCAAGGAATCATCAAATCCAACATCGTCGACAACTACAGGTGGTATAAAAAGGGTAGATCTATCCCATTCATCGGTTTTGCCAGTCAAAATATTTCCTTTGGTGTTTTCTACCAGTTTTTTGAGCCTGTCGAATTGCCTTTCCGAAATAATTCGTGCATAATCAGGTGATTTTTTGCTGTCCTTTCCATAAAAGGCAAATACAGCCTCCAGTATAGAGAGTAAGAATCTCTCGTAGGCTTTGTTTTCAACCATCACATAATCAACAGCTATGCATGTTTGCCCGCAGTTCAAATACTTTCCCCAGACAATTCTGGAGGCCACTCTTGACAAATGATCCTGATTAACAGAGCCGGATATGAGCGCTGGGGATTTACCTCCGAGCTCCAATGAGACTTTGCACAGCTGCTCTGCCGCTGCCTTTGCAATTATTCTTCCCACAGTACCATTTCCTGTGTACATCATATGGTCGACTTTTTGCTTTAAGAGTACTGTAGTTTCCTCGACCCCACCATTGACCACCCTTACAACTCTGCTGTCGAGGTACTTTTCGATCAGTTCTGTCAACAATCGGGAACTGTGAACAGAAATCTCAGATGGTTTTAGAACAACGACATTTCCTGCTGCTATGGCTCCTACAAGTGGCATCAGCGGAAGCCTGATTGGATAGTTCCATGCTGATATCATCAAAGCTACACCTAACGGTGCTTTATGGATTTTTACGTCACCCAACATGTGTTGGGGTTGATGATAGGTATCCGCAGAAACAGGCTTAAGCCATGTGTCCATTTGTTGTAGCATATACCCTCCTTCATATTCTGCAGGTAAGATTTCTGTAATGTGCGCTTCATAAGCTGGACGACGGAGATCCTTATACAAAGCTTCCGCAAGCTGGTCACGGTTTTCAGAGACCATTTTAATATATGCTCTAACCTGCTCTTTGCGGAAATCGATATTTTGTGTTATTCCATCCAAAAAGTTTTTTGAAAGATCTGAGACAATCTATAAAAATTTATATTTGTTGTTTGTTAGTCTGCTAAATCCAATTAATATAATAAAAGGGCGAGAAAGTCAGCCAATTGTGAAATAAGCTTGTGTTTTGCACTACTAAATTCTACCCACCTTTGGAATCTCCTCGATTTTTGTGTATACTAATTCTGAACGTTCCATATTTGCCAGCCACTGACTTTACCGTGCGATTAATTTGATTTTGTAAAGCAACCTCTTGCCGTAATTAATGTCTAAGCAGTGATATTACTAACCCCTAATCCAGAGTTTTTGTGTGTATGCTAAAAAATATGAAGATACAACTATTGTTTGTATTACTTGTAATATTTTTCAACTGATCCAAAATCTTATAAATTGTTATAGTTCTTTTTTTTGAAGTTTCAGCCCTAAGCTTATTTTTTCTAGGTTGGTATATATGTTTTTCACATTTGCATTAATAAACCATTCGATTCTAAGCGTCTGGAATCTATTGCTTTTCTAAAAATGGGTTGCAAATAAATCAACCGGTTTTATCTGGTATCCAATTGTCTCGCAGCAACTTCAGAGGAGGTGAGTTTGAAAGTAGAATAATCAGATGGACTTTGTGTTAGTTGACCATTGAGCTAAGTGAAGAGGCCAAGAGCGTAGAATATTTGATAGGATGTTGTGCACCATAATCTGCGCATCAAGAATATGATCATTAGTCTGTGTTATGGAATAAATTAGTAAAATTCAAGTACATCTATCAACCAACACTCCGGCGTTTACAAGAAGACCAAAAGTGTTTGGGGGGAGTTTTCTAGCAATAAATGAATAAAAAATGGATTTAGGGTTTCGGGTTTCAGGGGATGATACTATCCATTTACCTACCCGTAATATTTTATTGGTGGCTGTATTTAATGTTCATGGATTTACGTACATTCTTTCTGTAATAGTCAGTCACCAATGACAGTTACCCATGGGATCATTATTGGTGATGTGCTTCTCGATCGAGGTGAGCAGCCCTAAATGCAAAAAAAAAAAGTTGAATTGAGGCGAAAAATAGTGTAAATAGAGCAAGAAAAAAAAGTTGACAAAAACATTCAAAGTGGGTGCAAGGGAAGGACAACAGACATATATATATTTTTATATATAGAAACAGCTTCTGTAGTTGTCTTTAGGTTGAGGAGAGGTAACGATAAACTTGGGCCTGAAGCTTGGGGTATATTCACAGTTAGCATTAAAGAAAAACAAAGTAAGAGCATATTTAAATGGTATAGCAAAGCGATCATTTCGGATTGCCCAGCATAAACACAGGATATTGGCATTCACTTTTAAGACTTAAAGCGGATAGACTTTTATGAATAATTATTATAGAATCCAAGTTTACTCAACTTGAAAAATAGAGAAAAAACAAATATGAAATAAATAAAAACAAAAATAAGAATAAGAATAAAAAAAACTTTTTTTTTTTTGTATACTTAGAAGAGGGTGTAAAAAGCTCGACATTCGCAGTCATGTATTCATTCAAGAGCATTTACGGACAGCTAAATTTCACGTCTCATTTGAGCAGGGTACAGCCTTATTTGAGAAACATAGTGAATACAAAAGTAAATATAGATTAACGATTAATTTTACTAATATTTGTTCTACCTCAACACTTTGCTATTAAATGAACTACATGTATATTTATAAAATTTGCTCATAGGAGGCAAAAATAAATGCGGATTTAAATGTCGGGCAGAAAACCACCGATAAATTTACAGATAAGGTACCTCTTCGTTTGTAGTCACTCAAAAGAATATCCTGACACTTACAATAGAAATGCCCTTTTTTAACATACTAATGCCAAAATTGCAAATTCTGTACATATAGGAGTTAATGAAAGAACTAGTTTCATCGAATCTAGGAAAAAGCGAATTAAAATCACTTGTTAAACAAATTCACAGTAGCCAGGCAATTCTCGCTGAAAAGTTAAAATATGTAACTACGCACAAGACTCACCAAAAAATGGCGACCGAAGCACAAGACGAGTCTGTTGTTGGCTATAAAAAACCACAACTTGAAGAGAAAAACGTAGCTTTGTCTGTCTCTAGAGTGGTTGCGCAAGTTTTCAAAGAGAACAGCAGCAGTCCTATTTTGATATACACCGAACTAGGGACTGAACGTGATAAGTTTGAAAAAATAGGTAGAACTATAGGCTTTATGCACAGAGTAGGAATTGCAGCAGTAGTCTTTGTAGCCACAAAACCCGGTTTATCCGGTCAAGAGACAAAAGACATGACCGAGTGTTTATACAAGCTTGTGGAAAAAATAGAGAATGCAGGTGGAGAAGCGCAACCAATTACCCATGGTGTGTTCAAAGCTACGGTTGATCCTGGCCAAAATGGAGATACTGCTACAATCTTGGACATTTCAACTGAGTCGATCAAAAATTGCCTGGCTCGTGGCATAGTTCCAATTGTCTTGACGGCTGGTACTACCCATGATTTAAAATATACAACCTTCGACGGCACTGAGGCCTTTTTGTCAGTAATAAAACACTTTCAAGACCCAGCTACTAGTAAACAGATAAATGATGTTGGAAACACCGCTGGGGAAAGTAGCTCCAGATATTTGCGAATGAATATTAATCGTATTCTGATATTTCGAAAAGATTTTGCTCTGAAATATCCTGTATCACGCCCCAGCAAATATGAACGGTCAAAGCGTATCAGCTTTATAAACCTAAAAGACGAGTTTGAACTACTAAGCCAAAAATACGCTGCTCAACTAAACTCTGTAGATTTAGATAACCATAATAACATCACTAAAAGCGATGCCACAAATACCCAAAGTGATCTAAAAAGTCTTCGACTCGCAAACGCATGTTTAGCTCTCCTTCCACCTACTTCATCCTGTGTGATAACATCAGCTTCTATTGATCCTTCTACAGCAGTCAAAAGCTTTTTTGCCGAAAAACCTAGCCAAATGTACCTTGAACCATATTCTCAGGCGAATATTAATCGAAATCTAATCAGTTCAAGTCAACACAATGAGAAAAGTAATACTATGGGTACTTATCGGGTATTTGGCCTACACAATCCTCCGGAAAAGGATGATCCCTCTGTCATAGATGACTCGACGCCTGCAAAGTATACACTTTTGAGATCTGGATTTTCTGTTACTTTTTACGACAGTCTTACAACTGTTGATTTAGATAGATTATTTGAACTGCTGGAAGCTTCATTCGGAAAAAAGCTAGACAGGGAGGGTTATACCAACCGCTTGAAAGAACTAGAGCGCACCTCTGGAATTTCTATAATAGTTGTTGGTGATTATTTGGGTGCATCAATTATCACACTAGAACAATGTAAAAATACACACCCGCCTCTATCCCCAGAACAATCTATCAAGGCCCCATACTTTTATCCATACCTCGATAAATTTGCTGTTTCCCCCAAGGCTCAGGGAACAGGGATAGCCGATATACTCTGGAACAAAATGGTTCAACTATACCCCTTTTGTCTGTGGAGATCAAGAAGCAACAACCCTGTAAACCCCTGGTACTTTGCTAGGTCGCATGGCCATTTTGTGCAGCCCAGACTGTCTGGAATGAGCTATAGCTGGGTTTGTTTCTGGTACAGCTATAACCCTATATGCTCAATAGATACCACGACAGCCAGCGATTTTCTTCAAGTGCCTAATAGTATTCCTGCCTCATTTTATTAGCTTTTATTGAGATGTTATTTAATGTACTTACATTGTCTGCTTATGGGCACGTTTTGTATATCCAGCTTTGGTTAATTTAGTAAAAATTATTCTGGGCTAGACAAACACATTTTAACCCAAAAAATTCAAACAAAAGCGGGATCTTCCTTTTGATGGGTCAACAAAATTCCGTTGTAAATTCAATATGTGCAAATATTAGCGTTTTACATTTTCCTTTGTACAACCTCAAAAAAAATAGTTAAATCAAACACAAATGACAGCTCACCTTGAACTGGCTTTTTTCACTTATCCTTAAGTTCAGATATTTATAATGAATGCCATTGGTGAGTATATTTAGCCCTGGCTCAATTTAACCATAATTGGGAATGAAAACTGATTCAAACTTTCACATATCCCCAATAGACGAATCGATGAATTTCTGAAGGTAACTTTGAATTGAGAGGTACTCAGTGGTAAAAAAATCCATTTCATTTATTAACTGGATTAAAGGCATGTACTTGTTACAAATACGGTGCATTTTCTCTTTTCTACTCAAATCTCCCCCCTTAACCATCCTCTCCTGAGAAATTAATACAATTTTCTAGCCAATGCTTTCTCGCTCTTTCAAAGGGCAAAAATAAATGCTAGAAGGGTTTGGGGGAGGCTGATTATCAGCGTATATATTTCCCTAAATTAATAATCACCAGGTACAAACTCCATGTGTAATTAAACAAAAAACAGTAATTTCGGTCTATCAATGAATATCTCGAACACAATCTTAAACACAAAAAAAGTAAAGTATACATACAATCGACATGATCAATGAATATGCAAGCATATCAAATGTGCAAAAATGTTGTCGAATTTGCAGTGCTGTTGGGCTTCTCCAGCCACAACCCGTGCAGCTAGTAGCACCTTTCCCTCGTATTTCTGGCAATGCTAATTGGGGTCTTATTAAAAATTTACATTTCATAACCAATTGCAATCGTTTTTCCAAACCAGCTCATCCTATTTCTGTGCCCGGTTTTCTGCTATTCTCTAATAAATAATAACGTGCAACTCAAGACACCAAATGGTTGGTAAAGTGGAAATCAAATGATATATAAAGACTGAATTCCGATTTGTAGCGAATTCGGAATTTATATTTTGAGAAAAAAACTCTACCTATTAATTTATATTTGTATACGATGTTAGATAACATCAGTCAATAGAACTCCTTCCCTTAGTAATATCCATTAATATTGCTATGTTGTGTTTTTTTTACTTTTACGCACATTACTTTGTTTCTTAACAAATATCGAGGTAGAAAAAAAAAACTTTTCCGACTTAAAATGGTCTTGGTAATGTTTATTTGAAGTATCAATAACTGACTAAATAAAAACCCTTTCTTGAACACAAGTTACTTTAAAACAAAGTCATAAGCAAAGTGCAACACCACGCCAGCACGATATTTTCTTTTGACGACAAACAAAGGGACAATACATTTTCGGAGGCAGCAACTCTGCAATATCATCAAGTAGTAGAATCTGTGGATATCTACGAAAACGTAGACGTGCTTCGTTAGAAAGAAGTTCTTTATATTGACATCTTTGGCGTATCATTATTTAAATGAAGGAAAAACAAAACTAGCAAAACATTAAAAGTAAAAGACGACTAGAGCATATACATACTAACCCTACACAGATATAACCACTTCATAATCTCTTTTTTTCCACAATGAGTTCGACTTTCAGTCTTGATAAACTACCATCGTTTAAACCGGACGTAAACTCGGAATTCGAAACGGACAAAGACACCAGAAGAAAGGCAAAATTCTGTCCCATTCGCATAGATTTAAAATTCGTAGCTGCAATCCTTGTTCTCCTTGGAGTTGCAGCTGCATTTGTAATATATCCGGTTATTTCAGCACAGAAGAGTGTACAGGATGTCATAGGATATGATACTGGAAATGATGAAGAGACACTTAAAAAAATAGCCCTCAAGGAAAGTTCAAAAGGTCAACCCTTGGTACCTAACCCACTGCCTATTGATCCAGATACCCCTGAATCTGGAAAAACTTTTACAGCGTCTACAGGTGAAGTCTGGAAACTTGTTTTTAGTGATGAATTTAACAAAGATGGTAGAAGCTTTGAACCTGGAAAAGATAAAGTATGGTAAGTGATATTTACTTTTTTTTTCTTTGAAATATATTTTAGCTTTTTTGGCCTTTTATTACATCTAACAACATATGAATGAATCATGAAAAAATAAGAGAAGATTATTTCAAAAATAAAATCCTGTAGCTACATATTAATAACCATATATCAATTAATATCACGTAGGGTATCACAAGATTATTTCTATTGGCCAACCAACGATTTGGAGTACTATTCTCCCAAAAATGTTAAAACATCAAAAGGTAGCTTGGTATTAACTATGGAAGAGAAAAGTACAGACGGCGGGCACAATTTCACGTCGGGAATGGTAAGCTCCTGGAATAAATTCTGCTTCCAAGGTGGATATATCGAAGTAAACGTGTCATTTCCTGGTAATGGAAGAGTATCTGGATACTGGCCGGCAGTGTGGACACTTGGAAACCTAGGAAGAGCAGGATACGGTGCTACAACTGACGGACTGTGGCCATATACTTATAACTCGTGTGATGAGGGTGTTTTGCCAAATCAAACGATTTCTGATCCGACAAAGTGTCTTCTGCGTGGACAGAGACTCAATGCATGTGTATGTAGTGGTGATCATCCAAGTCCAGGAATAGGGAGGGGTGCTCCTGAAATCGACATCTTCGAAGGATCAATCAACGGTGATGAACTTCCCAACTTGTCTATGAGTAACCAATGGGCTCCATTCAATTTTGAATACAAAAATTATAACGAAGGAACATTAGTTTTTGACCGGGGTTACAATGTAAGTGGAAAATCGGTTATGAATGACTACACTGGAAATGCCTACCAGCAGTGTGCATCTGGCCTATACTTCTATGACAGATCTATTGTGGAAGGTAAAAAATATCAGACATTTGGTTTTGAGTATGAACCAGGGCCTGATGGATATATTCAATGGTATTCTAATCGAAAACCAATATGGAAGTTGACCACTGCTGCTATGGGACCTAACGCTGCATCAAAGATAGCACGAAGAGTGATTTCTGAAGAACCAATGGTAAGATCCCTTTTGGATGTGTGAATTTTGCTTTTATTATTTTTATTCTGACGTATTTCACATCTAATAACCTCTATCGGATAACTATAAAAATACACAATTCTGTAAATCTATAGTATATTATCATGAATCTCGGGATTTCTCATAACTTTGCCCACATTGAGTTTGACAAACTTGAACTTCCTACCGCCATGTATGTGGATTATGTGAGACTTTATCAACATCCAGATAGAATTAGACTCTCTTGCGACCCACCAGATCGACCCACTTCTCAGTATATAATTGACCACCCTTTGGCTTACTACAACTATAAAAACAGGAGTTGGAGGACTGCAACATATAAACCTCCAGAGTATTCTCTTGATGCTGTTTGTAACGCTAAGAAGTAGTTTATAATTAATATATATGTTTTAATACTCATTGTTTTGTGTGCAATTTCGTTATTCAGTTTAAGGTATGGCTAAATTGGGTGATATGGTCTATAACTTATAACTATATGAAGTGGTTGTTAGATATCATATTATTCAATGATTCAACCTCAACTTTTGTTAAATTATTCATTTATACTATTAATAAAAAATGAGACCTAGAAAACACCAAACCCAATTACGCTCTTGAAACAATTCCACCATGTACGTGTTTGTATTTGATTTATATTTTTTCTAACTACCGAAACACTAGTTTGTTTGGGGGGGTTTACGCTATCTTTGCTATTTACACTCCTCTGTATAGTGTGTGTCATGTAGTTCTACTCATACCCTCAGTTGATATTTTATGTTTATTTTTTACCTCTGTTTATGTTGAGAGCTTTTTAGATCGTTTCTCTGAGATAAATGGAGCGAGCACCTTTCTAGTGAATTTTTTTTGTTTTAGTTTCCACAGCCTAGTTTACTTTATAGCTGCATATTATATATAAAAAATAAGAAATAAAAAATAAAAAATAAAAAATAAAAAATAAAAAATATCCATAATATCACTCATCAAGCACGATTTTTGATGAGTATTGCGTTGTTTTAAGCCAAACAGTAAATTTACTTTAAATTATTATTAGTTTTAAGTGAGAGGGAAGCAGGAAAAGTGGGGGCTGTTTTCAGCTGAGTTAATTGTGTATCACATCACGTTTAATGATTTTACCTAGTTGCGGCCTTTTGCTACGTTCTCCATAAATTGAGCACAGTGTTCGAGACACTATTATGTAGACCAGATACTGATAGATCATATATTATTTCACTCTGTGGTAAAACTGCTCATCTTGACCACATCATACCATTTTAACAGCGCCAATGTAGCATTATACTAAATGTCATCACGTTTGCATAGAACATGGAGATGAGTTAGAGATTATTTTTTGTAAACTTTGTGATGGTTTGAGTTTTTCAGATGAGAACTTGTACAAATAATAGTAAAAGTGTAATTGTATCAAAGGGTAGTGAGAAAGAAGAACGCTTTCTAACTTTGAGGTAATATAACAGATTTTTCTAATCTCATAAGCTAGCTAATCTTTATCAATAAAATGGAAAAACAACAACCTGTTTCTGTATTTGTGAGTTATTTTTAGTATATAAGGCTACGTATGCTGTTCTATGTACCAATATATCCCACTCGTTCTCTTTTAAAGCGTTATTTAAATAGCATCAAGCTTTTTCTTGTGTGTATATTAGTACTTTGAACATATTGTAGTAATAGAAAAAACATTGGTATACATTGGAAATGAAGCTGATACATCTTTTTATGTATTTTATTACCGTTTTGTCTACATCATTTAATGTGGATGCTAAAAAACGAAGGTACCGAAAAAAAACCCCAAAGAAATTCAGAGCTTTAGTTCCAACAGAGAGTATTTACACTATGGCACAAAAATTGAGCTCTCTAGGGCAGCCACTGGTTCCAAACCCATTACCAATAGACCCAGATACACCAGCGGATGTACGAAGGTGGAATTCTAGAAATAATGAGACGTACACATTGGTATTTAGCGATGAGTTCAACAAGGATGGAAGAACGTTTGAACCTGGCAAAGATAAGATCTGGTAATTATATTTTGAAACTATTATCTAACTATATATAGGTTCTATTATCTTTTATTATCCTTTTTTTAAAAAAAGCACATCAAACTAAAACGTGCAAAAAAAGGCTATAAAAGTAAATCATATACGTACTATTTAGGGAAGCACAGGATCTTCATTATTGGCAAACAAAGGATTATGAATACTATTCCCCACCTCAGGCAGCTACACGTGATGGTAGCTTAGTTCTTACTCTTGAAAAAAAGCCGACAAAGGATGGGTTTGAATATGTATCAGGAATGATAAACTCGTGGAACAAGTTTTGTTTTCAAGGAGGATATATCGAAACCAGAGTATCGTTTCCAGGAGACGGAAAAGTTTCAGGGTATTGGCCAGCGGTGTGGACACTTGGAAATTTAGGAAGAGCCGGATTCGGAGCGACTACCGATGGGTTGTAAGTTTCATCCCCCCTTCCCTCCTCTCCTTGGTTAAGCCATCATTTAATGATTTGAATACTAAATCACTTTTTATCCACAGACTTTAAGCAGACAAAGTACTCTTTTTTTAAAAAAAAACATATTATGTACTTCATAGATGGCCATATACGTATAACAGTTGTGATCAAGGTGTGTTGCCAAATCAGGTTAACAGGGATCTCTCGAGCTTACCGGGGCAAAGGCTAAGTGCATGTGTGTGTAACGGCAATCATCCAAGCCCAGGAATAGGAAGAGGTGCTCCTGAGATAGACATCATTGAGGGTAGTGTCGATGTAGGTGGGCTTCCCAATGTATCAATGAGCTACCAAATGGCGCCATTTGACGAAGGATACAGAATCAAAGAGAGCGCCTATAGAATATTTAATTATGGAACAGAGAAACCCGGAGAGACAAGGATGAATCTTTATATCGGTGATAAAAGTCAACAGTGTGCATCAGCAATACATTTTCTAGACAGCGAAGTTAGCGGAGGAAGGAAGTTCCAAACATTTGGGTTTGAATATACCCCGGGAGAAAATGGGTTTATCCGATGGTATTCCAATGGTCAACCAGTTTGGGAAATCAACTCCTCAGCTATAGGACCCAACGAGTTTTCGAAGGTTTCTCAAAGGCTTATTTCAGAAGAACCCATGGTAAGTAGTGCATATATATATATATATTTATTTATCGCTAGCTTATCCACCAATCCTGAATAGGGCTTTGCAATGTCTTTGTTTAAAAACATACAAACATACAAACATACAAACGAACAGCTAACAAACCAATTGATAAATCAAAAAATAGTACATAATAATGAACTTGGGAATGTCTTCCAACTTTGCAACCGTGGAGTTTGACAAGTTGACGTTTCCTGCATCCTTCTACATTGACTATGTAAGGCTGTATCAACATCCGGACAGAATCAGACTCTCGTGTGATCCTCCAGATCGCCCAACAGCCCAATATATAATAAATAATGCAAAGGCATACTATAACAGCACGTACCACGAATGGAGTGAAGTTGGTTACAACACGCCCAGCTTTGAAATCCCCAAAAAGTGCTAGTCCCGTGTTCTCATTTCACATGTCAATGTACACCCAGTGTGTTTATAGTGGAGCAAGACTGGGATACAACATTAAAGTTAGTTTAAGCCATTTAAACTATTTTTTATTTTTAATCACAGTGGGTAAATAGCCATTGACACTCTACTATAAACTAATAAAGAAAAAACGCAGAGTAATGAAGATACTAAAAAATATATATATTAACAGTTAAAATAAATTGTTCTTTCAGAAAAAAAAAGGCTAGTTCGTAATCAAATCAGCTAATTCCACGATAGTGTTTCTCATCGCCTTGATATCATAGTCATGGTACAGTAAAGTCTGACTAACGTTTAGGGAATCTCTGCCTTTGGACGCGCTGTCTTCACCTCCATCCACAACGGAAGCACATTGGCTATCCGCATTGGATGCTATATCCGCGTTTTCAAGTGAGGATGTTGGCAGACTTGGGGCTCTGTAAAATGATCTACTAGTGATGACAGGTGCTGTGGCGCGTGTGTTCGATACATCTTCAGATGCATTTCTGGCAGAAGATGAAGCCTGGGTAGTATCAGACTCAAGCAAGAAATGCTTAAGAAACTGGGCCCTGTTGGAAAGACCAGAATCGCGTGAGGACAGAACAGTGTTGTTAGAGTCAGAGTCACCACATACCAGGGCGTTCAAGGCGTCAAGCTTTTTAATTGAATCGATTTCGGTTTGAGTGTATGAATTTGCCCGTGAGTAGGATACAAGAAGCAACAATTTCTCCAATCTTCTCAGCAAGATAAGCTGGTTTGTTTTTAATTTGTTGATTCTTGATAAATAGTGTTCAATTTTTGAGGGTGGGGTGGCTTCCAGTGCGTTTGAAAGCCGCGAGATTACCGTTTTCTGTAACTTAAACTCAGCAGCCAAGGCCTCAAATCTAAAAAGTGAATATAATAATCAATAAGTATGTATATATGAACATCAAGAGTTGTATTGAAAAAGAAAAGACAAGAAAAAGTACACATTCAACACTTACCTGACGCGCAATTCAAGGTTTGACTTTAAAACACGGTCCATATGATACCTGGTCTGGGCAACAAAAGCTCCAAGAGTCTTTAGCTTATTTCCATCAACGCCAGGACGGGCTATAAGCGCAACACTTGGTTGTGAGGAATTGAGAAAACCAATAGCTGAATCTATAGCTGAGTACAATGAACTCCGTGTGGAATTAGCACTAATTATGCTCGACTCTGTGAGTAGCGAATCATAAAGACGAGGAGTGTCGGGTGATTGTGATTGCGGGTTCAGCTTTTTAAACATATTGATGATTTCGGGATCAGATTCGACCAGGCGTTTCTCTTCACTTGGGAGAAGTAAAGGAACGCCCAGTCCCTTGATGTTTGTAGTTGAATCCAAAAGAACAATAAGAGAGTAGGATATATAGGCATCTTCAACTTGTGCTAATCCTGAAATTATTTGGTTGTTATTATTATCCTCAGACTCGATACTAGCAATACACCTGACCGAAGCTGAGATAACATTTTGTGATGTTATAGTTTCCTTTAGCTCTAGATTCTGAACCAATTTACCAAGATCCGAATTGTCTGAAGAATAATTGGTTGTACGAATCGTATTCTTTTCTCCGGAAAATACATTTTCAATCTCTCCAATCCATCTACTAACATCTATCCTGTAGACTCCAGTTGAGGTAGATGAGTAGAAACACTGTCTGGATAGGACACAGCCAGAAAAACACGTGGGTCCGAAGACTTGAGCTTGAGTTTCTATTGCTTGCAGTGTCAACAGCGTTGGTTCTTTTCTTACACAACCAACAGCCAAATCTGGTCGTTCAAGGATCCAACTAGGTTCGATTAGCTCTACAACCGCAAACAAGTTAACCCGCCCTCCGCAATACCCCACTGCTATCACACTTACTGGTTGTGTCTGCAAAACCAGTATGTCAGTTGCATCATCACTAAATTCGCATAGGTCATAGTCAACATCAGCATCTGATATCTCTGGTGGGCTTGGTTGTACTGAAAATGGTCCCTGGAACCTAAGATCGCCTAAAAAAGTATCCGGAAGATCTACAGAAAGTAGGCCATTTCCTTCAGTAGGTACATCAGTCTTTGCCCAAATACTGCCGTGCACATCGGTTTCTGCCTGATTTAGTGTCTGTACAACCCCTCTAATCCATTCTAGGCCACGTCTGCAATCCTGTAGTTTCGGTGGAATAACCAGTTGTCCTGAATTCACAAACTCTTGAGCTTGTAGTTCCATTACATCCATCGATGCCATCTCAAACAATCTGTCCGCCCAGCTTCTTTCCACTAAAAAACTTTTTGGTACAAACGGAGTCACCGCAAATATGTTTCCGCTGTCTTCCAATACAAAGCAAGTAACGCGTTCCCAAAGACCCTGCCGTAGGTTTCCAATGGAAAACGACACAAATGATCCCATATCCATTGATAGCTGGCCGTATGTACCTCTTTTGCGCTTTTCTCTAGCCACCACTTGTTCGGGCTCTGTTGGATTTGCGTTTATATCGTACATTCTTAGGCTGGAATCTGCACAGAGGACAACCAAATGTCTATCTGTTGAACTCAATGGATGCCATTTAATTTCTATTGCTGAGTTATTTTTGCCGATATCACCACCCACCCTTATCGCATTAACCTCAAGTGTCAATACGTGTCTTTTTTCATCATCAGCCTGTCTATTTATCTTGCTATTTTCAATTATTCCACCACATAGCTCGCCTAACTTCTTTTCCCATCTGTGGATTCGGAGTGGAATCGCATATACATGTCCACTGTAGGTAATCAACCCCAGCATACTTCCACTTTGATTAATTGTAATTTGTTTGATATCCGAATCTAGTTTTTCAGACTTTATTCTCTACAAACAGGTAATAAATTACATTATTTAGATAAAAGAGATCCAAAAGTAACCACTAGAGAAAGCCCTCCATTTACATATGTTTGTGATTTTACTTTATGATGGTAATTACATACCGAAAAAAAAATGTAGTAAAAAAACCGTTATACTTACAATGTATCCGATCCTGTTCATCCTAGAAACGACATTGTCTAGCTCAAAGTCCATATCCCCGCGTCTCTCCACCATCTCGAGAGGTTGAATTCCTTTATCTTCTGTTAGAGAAGCCAGCTTCAAGGCCTTTAAATCCGCCACTCGGAGCTCCTTACCCACAGCCAAAATCATTATGGAAGAGACAAGCTGTATTTTTCTCTTGCATCCTACACCTACGCTTTGGCTATCCTTCTCAAGCCCATCGCCATTTGCATCGTTGGATTGGTGGAAAAGATCCAATCTACCTATTCCCCTCAACCACAGATCCGGATCTATTTCGAACATTATATTTGTTAAAATGAAAAGCTTTTTACTTTTTTGCTCTAATTTTTGTGATTTGTTTACAATTTATGGATCATGTATTCGAAAATAAAAATTAGTTTACCCATCCTGTTTGATAGCAAAAGTTACTGTTGCTGATCTTTATACAATTAATTTGAATTTTGGGATGTTTTGCTTTTCTTTTAGTGTTTCGAATAAAATAAGGCTTGTCGAGTATGCTTTTTTTTTCTTGCTAGTGTTTAGAGCTCAATACTTCAAAAAATATATATTAAAATTTTGATGAATATTTCTCCTTTTAAAACGCAGTTTATTGGGGAAGGTGGGTGCAATTTTTTCGACATTTTATTTTCTTTGGACTTTATTGGGTAATTAGCAAATAGGTCAAATCAAAAAGATTTTGGGATGCACCATTTAGTAGTATCGCATGCTTTGCAAGCAAGCACTACCAATATTTTTCGAAAGAAATGTCTTTTAGTCGCATATTGGAAGCTAGGTACAAATAATAGAACCCCTTTTTTAAAGGAAAGCCCAGGTATACCAAAAAACAAGATGGTAATGGCTTCAACCTTACTATACTTTTGATTTTTATATTCAAATATACTCCTGTAATATAACATTGATATTCTAGTGTTGTAAGTCTCATTGTTCTCTGTCTTTTTATCCCGCACAGTTCAATGTAAAACCATACAAAATCTTTGGATAGCAAGTTTCTCTTTCCTCATAGATTCATACCACACTTTATGATCATTTTTAGGTAGACACGTGCCTATTTTTTTATTTGCGCCCAGCACATTCTTTACTTGTTTGAACCCGCTCCACCAAAAATGTCAATACTGGTGATTTATTTATAGCAGGGGTTTATCTAATTTTTCTTTACTTGAACCTGAAAAGGGTGAACACGGAAATTACATAAAACTCATCGAGGTAAAGCAGTAATTTACTTGAGAAATTACGAAGGCGACCCGCAATTTTGCCAGGATTCCCGCTAAACTCTAAACTCATTGTACAACAACGATGATAGGGGGAGAAAAAATGATACTAACGTAAACGAGTGGTGTTAAGCTTTTGGACATAAGTTTTAGGTTTACCATTTAATTACTCTTTCTAATAAGAAAATTAGGTTCTCTTAACCCTACAAATAACAAATAAATGGAACATATAGGAAATAAAAGCGTAACAACACAACAAGTAAAAGGGATAGGGCATTCTCCGCATGATACAGAAAAGGCAGGCGGAATGGAAGCTACGCATGGTTTGACTGTGCTATCAAGTGCCCGAACAGGATCTAGAATCGACCCTCATGTCTACCGGGACTGGCTGATTTTTGAAGAACGCTTGAAACAGAATCATAGAAAACTAAAGAAAAAGAAACGACGATACCTGTGTAAGTGAAATGAATCTTAGATTAACAACAATCTGCAAAAATAAATGACGCAGCTGTAATAACATGTGTATGGATTTTAGTTCAAGTAATTTTCCTGGTCCTAATGATAATTTATTCGGCTTATCGAGCTTTCATGGAGGTAAAATCTTAGAATAACTGAGAAGAATTTAAGCAATAGGATACATATTAAAGTAGATTGAAACTATAAAATTAACAAACTATAGAAAACACGCCTTTCACTGTTGTTTGGGATTTTGTGTATTATATGTATTTATTCGACTCATTCCACGGTAAATAATAGAAAATTTGTTCAGTCAGTAAAGTAAGTTTGGTATTCGGATAACACAAGTAAATACTTAAAAATTTCGGTCAGTGGGATATGATAAAAAGTAGAGCTATACTATTTTTGTAGATTTCAAGCGCAGTGCAATCGAGTCCTGCATCAGTTCAGAATGAGATTTGATTCAAGACCCGCTCAGACACAACTATATGAGGTTCAAAATCAAATCTCATCTTCATCCACAAACATAGGTACAAATAGTAGCCAGTTTCCCCTTGTCTCCTCTGATAATCCCAATTCACCTTCTGCTAAAAAGCTGGATCAAAAGAACACAAAACCACTGAAGGATGAGTCTTACAAATTTCTAAAAGACGCACAAATGGTATTTTTCCCTGCTGTTCCAAGACACCTAAGAGATGGATACATGCAGTTCAAAGTATCATATCACAAAAAACGCGAATTATCCAAAAAACGACTAATGGGCAAACCAAACTCTAG
>LSSK01000130.1:32800-58971 GCA_001969505.1 Zancudomyces culisetae | reverse complement strand
ACGGTGATGGCGATGGCGATGGCGATGGCGACGGTGATGAAGAAGAAAATAGCGATAGCGATAGCATTGGTCGTTCCAAAAACAACGACGGCAATGTTCAAGAGGGACGCCAGCGAGCCGCGCGTATCCAACCAGCCTCAAAGCGGAACTCGGTTGCAGAGAACGGCTACAATGACCGTTTCTTCAAATCATTCTTTGGAGGTCCATCAGCCCATAACACCGCTTCTGGTGCTTCGCATGCACTTTCGTCTCCCGCAAATAATATCCTTCCTGCCAACAAAAAAATCAACCCGTCAAAAGTCACCAACAACATGCTTGGCCCAATAACTTCAGCCTCAAAGACGACTGGAATCCCCGACCACGAGCAGTCCGCCCGATTCTTCGACCGCTCTAGAGATGACGAATACAGCTATGAAGATTCGCCTGGATATCCATCGAGCAATCTTTACAATTACGGTGGCTACGCTGGCTACAACCCACGGAATTCCAGAGAGTTGCCCATTTCTAGCAGAGTAATGGCAACATTCACATCTCCTGCCGAAAATGCCAACAGTGCCAACAACATGAGTATTAATATGAACGAGCTAGACATATCTGAGCATTTGTCCCTTGAGGAACGCGACGAAATGGAAATCACCTTGATTCGCCTACTGATTTCCAGCTACTTCAAAATTGTTCGAAAGTCTGTGATGGATTTGGTTCCCAAGGCCATCATGCATCTACTGGTTAACGAAACTGTTAGCAGCTTGCAGAACAGACTGGTCCAAGAGCTTTACGACAAGTCTCTGGCTGATGAACTAATGAAAGAAAACCCTACTTTATTGAACGAACGCGAAAAATGTGCCGCAATGCTAGATGTCTATAAAAAGGCCTACGATATTATTTCTAAAATTATCTAATTTTTTTTTTACTACCTGGTTTATTATTTTATTTACTTATTTACTATTGTCTTCATTCTTTAATTTTAATTCTTTCAATCTCCTTTTCTAATTCTAACTCTTCTTCCTTTTCCTCCTCAGTCTCTACTTCACTAACCTCCTCCTCCTCTTCCTCCTCCTCATCAGTAAGCTCCTCCATATCGGACAGTGACCCCAAGACGTCATCCGATCCAAGTTTTTCCATCAGCTTGGCAACCACAGAACTGTCTTCACAAAACCGGTTTCCATTCAGCTCCAGCTTCCTTAGTCTTTCTAGTTTGCCTACAATTTCCACCAACTGCTCAATTTGCTTTTCCTCGATTTCATTGTATTGCAGATTAACTAGTTCCAGCTGTTTGCATTTTTCAAGCTCATTTATCACCAGCTTTCCTCCGTTCTTGCCTAAAAGACAATCACCAACATTGAGGCTTACCAAGTTTGCCCACTCCTTCAACCCTGTTGCCAACGCCTCACTGCCTTTCAAACTTAATGTGTTGTCCTGCAAATCCAGCTCCTCTAGATTCTTATTAGCCTTCAACCCTTCCATAATATTCTCTATCCCCTCGCTACGAATCCCGTTCTGTGCAATCTTGACCACCTTGAACCCATTGCTCTTTGCAAACATTTCCCCAAGCTCTTTGCTACTGCCATTCTCCAACCGGTTTCTTCCCATCCACAGCTTTTCAAGTTTAGAGACAGTATTATTGCTACCTTCCTCTGATACGTAGCTTTTGCTGCGCTCCATAATTGCACGTGCTATTGTCTTGCCCCCATCTATTCCCAGTCCGTTGTTGTTGATGTACAGCACCTTTAGATTCTTAGACTTTACTATCAAATCATACATAGATTCAGCTCCAACTGGACCAAAGGCGTTGTCAGACAAGTCCAACTCTTCCAGCTCCTCCACTTCTATCAGCGCGTCACACATCTCCTTTACGGATTTTCGCACCTCCTCTCGGGATCTTGTGGTAAAAATATCACCCAGCTTTGCAACCCTTAATTTTTTGAGTTGTCTAATATACTTTGCAAGCTCTGCGGCTGCCTCAGTCCCAAGCGTGTTGCCACTAAACTCAATCATCTCAATCTCATGTTTGCGTTTCTCCAGCTCACCGACTATTTCTGCCACATCTTGAGCAGTGTCATATCTCTGCTTCTTGTGTATTATAGAAAGTATCTTTTCTGGATTCATTTTCGTCGGTTTACTCCTTCCAATGTAAATTTCCTTTATTGAAAACTTTAAACTACAAAACAACACTTTGGATTTCAGAACTATTATTACTCAATATTACTTTCTAAAACAAAAAGAAATAATAAATAAACCACCATTAAAAAAAAATTTTTTTTTAATTGCGCTATTATTGATGCTTTTTTTGTTTATGTTTGAATTAATATTAATTCCCACCAAACCGTTTTATTTAGTGAACAAATATTCTAAACACAAAATTTAATGTCGAAAATAAATAGCAAACAAAAAAAATAGTTGCGATACCGCTTTAGCTCCAAAGTGTATTCATATCATTATTAATAATTATCTGAATATAATCCCCTTTCATTAACACAAACAAAAACGATTTTAGAGGGCTAGTTTTTTGTAAAGCAATGTAGCCTGTTGTACCCATGAATTGCGAATATATAGATACTAAATGGTGCGTTTATTCCATAGGCTCAAATTCTGGTGGCCAGCTGGGAATTGGCACTACTATTGATCAACAACACCCAGCACATTGTCATTTCTCCTGCAGCAAACATTCCAATCAAACACAGCAATCCGGTTGTGTTAGTGACTATACATCTACTTTTGCTGATTCGTCTACCTCCAACCTTGACAATTCCTCCGGTTCTGAGACAAGGCAACACGAACTCGACGCTGATCAATCTGCAAAAGTTCAATTCAAGGTGCAGGTGCCTAAATGTATGCTTGAAATAGCTAATTCCTGTCCACCAATTATTGTCGGTGGTGGAAACCACACATTTTTATACTGGGTGGGGTTGGGAATACTTTATGGTTGTGGAAACAATTCCGATTTTGAGTTGGGAATAACAGCTCATGAAGATAGTAATTCTAACAAAACTGATCCCCAAATCGACCACACTACAGGATTTTATGCGTTTTGTGAGGTACCTTTGCCTCGCTCTACCTGTTCTTCTACTTTTTGCTTAGGCGATGCCAGCAGCGGTAATCCCCCTGATTGTTTTGTTCCAAAAAGCACCTGCTGCATCCACCAAAGCATTGTAAAGATAAAACAGATTGCTGCTGGCTGGAACCATTCCCTCCTGCTCACTGTTGATGGCAGCGTATACTCGCTAGGAAACAACAAATACGGCCAATGTGGGGTATTACCCGAATCTGGCAATGTAGTCCCGAAAATTCTCGGCAGCAGTAATAACAGCGGAAGAGGCAATACAGGAACCAAAAATAATACTAATTTTGTTCAAGCGTGGACAAAAGTGAGTTTCGCCCTCTCTGTAAATACCTCTGCTCATTTGGATAGTTCTTGCACCGACAATGCCAATAAGCTGACTAGCTATGACCAGAACCAACACATCTCTGCAATTGGCGGCCAAAAAGAGGATGTTATTAAAATTACCAAAATTTCTGCTGGGCTAAGACACAGTATGGCTTTATCTGAGTGTGGAAAGGTGTATGGCTGGGGATACAATAACCACAGTATGCTTGATCGTTGGTTTTCCGATCCCAGTTTCAGTTTCAACCCTACCTACAACCCTTTGTTAGTCCGTAATACAGCTTTGCCTTTCAATAGACCTAAAGATAAGGGCTTTAATGCGTTTAAAGGTGTAGATAAAAAGCTGGTCAGGACTCCACAGTTAATATATGCTTCCAGCTGTCATGGTATCTCTAGCGAGACGGTAGCCAATATAAGAATGAATTCTAGCACAAATACACAAGATTATTCGAAAACACCTATTGATATCGCTTGTGGAAGAAATTACATCTCAATACTATCGATCCTCATGCCTCGACATCAAAACCATAACCAGGCTAGTGACGGTAGCAGTATCAATCTAGATCCTGGTGTTTATGGTACCTCAGAACTTAACCAAAACTTTACTGAATCATGTCAATCTCCCCACTCCACTTCTGTACTGCACCCGCATAGATATCCTTTGATTTTTACTGTTGATATCTTGGGAAAATTCAAGACAGGTAACGGTCACGGAAACATTAGAGATAGGAATAAACTGAATAATACTGGTGCTGTTTGTAAGCATACATTTTCTTTTGCCTCTGATATATTGGTAAATGCTAACAACATTGATGAGAATCTCTCTAGTGAACATTTCGCAAGTCTTCTTCACAAAAATATTCACACAAAGAACTTTGTAATTGATATTCCGAAAGTTGTTTCCTGTTGGGAAAACCTGTTTATTTACGGCTCAAGGCCAGTAATCCCCATCAACCTAGACAAGCTAGACGATTTTTCATGTCTAGATTATTCTGAAATAATATACACATGTGCCTATAATAGCAATAACAATAAAGGTGACGACGACGTACTTGCAGATATAAAACCCAGTACTGACACAAACAATATCGGCAAAAGCACTGGTTTTAATCACCAAAATAATAGTTTCGGGAAACCTCATCATAATTTGTACTTGTATTATCTGGGCGTACCTCAGCATAGCCTGGCTGGTGATAATAATGGGTCGAGAGCTCTTTCAAACAAAGAATACCCTACTTTTGATGGGGAAATGGAAGGCTCTTCCAACAAAAAGTCAACCTCAACATTATCCGTCCCATTTTTTAATGTACCTGCTGAATCCATCATTTCACAACCTACCGGCACAGAAAATGACACAATTCCATCGGACAGCAAGCATCACACACATAATACTGTGTCACTTCAAGACGTATCTTTGGTTTGTGGATCAAATCATTGTGCTTTGTCCACACCCGGAACACTATCTGCATTTTGCTGGGGCTGGAACGAACATGGAAATTGTGGACCCATTGACAGCTACAACTTGATGACTAGCAACAACTTGATTACAGCTTCAGAAACCGACGCTAATCTGGTTGACAAATGGCCTCCCGAAACCTTCAGCATATCTTCTGTCGGGTTTCCCATTTATAATTCTGGCTGTGGGTATGGAAACACGTTTTTTGTATCTGTCACAGATTGATTTTTTTTTTCACCTTTTTTTCGTTTTATTTTTTAATCGCATTTCTATCAAATATTTCGAGAATTTTAGAATAACCTGTTATGTTTTGATTACCATTTCTCTGAGAAAATTTTATTCTTCAAGTGTAAATAGTGAGAGTTATAAAAGCTAAGGTGGAAACGACGCGTATGGATACAACATACAAAAGGATATGTTAATCATCTAATTCACAGGCATCAGGACCAAAACGGAACCCATTTCAGCACACATGCTCCATGGAATAAATAAAATGGAGCCACTATTTCATCTATTGTTTATTTATATATTTGGAGATGGATGTATATGTTCCAACCACCAGGACAATCAATCCAAAAGTCAAATTTACAAATGCCATCAGCGTATAAAAGCCATTCTGGCTTTTAGAAAGGTTGTATCCGGAATCAACCTGTTCATGTTGCTGGGGAATCGCATTGTATTCAGGAAAAGTGGGCGATAAGGCGGTGGAATCTCCTCCGAGGGTCGATCTTGGATTGAACGGAGTCGAAAAGTGACGAACAGATGATACGGTGGTCAGGTATATCAGCGCGGGGATAATAAAGGCAAGAAGTGTAGCAGCAACTGATCCAATAAGCTTAAACGCAAATCCCAAATCATTGACAAAAATCGCAGTTACTAGTGTGATAAGGAACCATAGTGTGGACAAAAAGTAGAAGAGCTTATATCTATATATGTGTCTGAAGGCTTCGGATATGCTGCTGATATTATCTTCTTGTGGTACGAGGATTGAGGCGGGAAAATACGAATTGAGACTTTCTCGCATGGGGTAAAATTGCATTGGGTAGGTCATAATTATCGATATAAACATCAAAAATCTGGCAATATTTATTACATGATCATTTGCAGGAAAGTTGTTTAGTAAGTTTGGCTCTACATTCAATCCAAACAGCAGATATCCTGTAACTGCAAAGCACACGTATATCACTACTGCCAATAAACACGCGAAAACTGACGCCTTTTTCCACACCTGCAATCGCCGATCCTCTAGTATAAGAAAGTTTCCATACGCCGTTTGTGTACACATGAGTGCAAACGCTATTATTCCTAGTGCAGGTAGGGGGTTTGCTCCCAGAACTGGAAGTTCCGGCAGTCTGTTGGTCATAGTTGTTGCTAGCATAAGATTAGTATACTTAATGGCGCCTCTTAGTGCCATTATCACCATTGCTATGGGAACTGTTAATACTCCCACCTGTGAATACTTTGCTAACGGAGCTAAATCCCTGAAAAACAAAAGCGGGAATACGAAAATAATCGAGATTAGAATTATGACTATTCGCCGATCAATGGCAACACCAGATATGAACTCTGTTGAAATAGCAGTTACAATGTCTCCTGATATTATCAAATATGTGATGCAACTCCCAATTCCATTGAAAATCAATGCAAAACTCAGCGCGTAGTGGCCAGGAGCTCCCAAAGATTTTCTTGTTACTTTTTCGAATTCGTACAACCCACCCATTTTGTGGCCACAAAGTATCAGCATTATTAGTGAATAGTATGACAATACTCCGGTAAGAACTATCAGGAATATCCCTGTCCAGAATCCAGCCTCTTTTATCGCGTAAGGGAGCGCAATTATCCCTGCCCCGATTATCGTGTTTAATATATTGAACCCGGCTGGAGAAAAAAAAATACAAAAGGTTAGAATTTGGCCTCTAAATTTGCAAACGATTAAGGTAGGCATATATAAAAAATATGTTAGAACTCTTTGGTGATTTGCTTACACTCATACGCGCTCTTGCCGGTACCTGTGCCGTTTTCTATTTGGGTGGGTCAATCTTATATTATCATACTCTTGAACTATACACAGGCCTTATAAATTTGATAGAAATATTCATAAGTTGTAGTGTGTGTGTTTGTGTGTATTTTCTTATTATAAGAATATTAATTTACCTTCAGTTCTTTCTATATTGCTTGTCATTTTTGTCTAGTAAAAAATTTTATGGTCCTCTTGCAGATAAGAATAACAAAAGTACGCTCTATAATCTCATATCTTACGTTGTTATATGATCCAGTCACCAAACTTTTGTGTATAAGTGATATGCATTTGCCTATAAGATTTTTTTTTAAAGTGGGAATATAGATAAAGATATTTAGTAATTGTCCTTTCACGTGTATCTGCAGTTATAAAGGAATAATGAAATTAGAGATAAATGTTCTCGTCCAATTGCGCAAATACTATTGCTTCACAAGATGATGAAAAGTGTAAAAAAAAACACCAAGACCTATGGAATAGAGGTGCGCTGAAAGAAATAGAGCGACTTTTGGTTTACATTGGGCCAGAAGGTTGGTTCTTTATCTCCATCACTTCATGTACAGGTCTGCCATTTGCCAGTTCAGCCATACTTTCGAGTTGCGCTTTCAAGCGATTGCTAGCTTGCAAATTTTGTATATTAACAAACTTCTAGATATTCTATCACCAACTAGCTGCGAGCAAAAAAGAAAGGCAGTACCATTTTTTATTTGCTCTTGCGGGATATACTCTATGTATTCGTCATTCACTGTTATACATTCTCACCTCCTATTCACTTCAATTCACTTTTTATTTCTGCTACTTTAAACCGACCTTCATCTTTAAATGTTGGAAATCATGATTATGGGGATGCTGTTGGGGAGGGGGTGGAGGCGGTGATGAAGATAGTAGGGAGAAACTCTCATTATCGCCAAATTAGAAGTGAGCCCTCCCGATTTTTAAAACGTAGCAAAAAAAACTGATATATCTCCCATCCATACAAGAGCATAAGCAATTTGTATTAAATCCTGAAATAAAACGTAAAAACACACAAACATACCATTGTCGGCTTTCTCGCTTTTTTAATGATGCATTTATCTGGCATTTAATACGCAGTGATAGCGCAGTTTTTTGTACCAAGCTTGCGCAATATTACTCATCTAGTATGACGGATCATAAGTATATACGTAATAGATTGAAAAAAAGAACAATTTACATAGTAATCTGTAGATAGTGAATTCGGACTAAAAGCCAGGATGTTGGAGACATACTTCAAGCGGACTTTCGGATGTATACTGATTTTGAACATCACGCATTCACATGTCCGCATTGTTTTATGTAATTGCCCTCACCCGCCTGCCTTTTAGATGTTGGATAGACACATGCAAAACTATGTTCTCTCACTACCCATCAGAACAATGCCTGCGTGCATATCGGTTTCAAAGAGAGTCCTTCATTCATGGGAACACAATATACACAGAAACAGGTTACGCAAACATCATAGATGCTTGCTCTGTGTAATTATAGCCCCTTTCCCAGTTTTGGTGAATTCCCTGGCTTGGTAAATTGTGCTGTTTTTAACTCACGTGCCATTTGAACTGGCGAATTATAAAAGCGTATCTGTTTAATTAATTTTCGCTTATGTTATTTGTATCTCATTAAGCCAAAAGAAAAAATAATGGCCAAAACCTGTTGCACATCCTTTTTTTGGCGGGAAGGGAGGGAGGAGGAATCTGAATTATAGGATGTTTGGGGATACTCTGAGATACTGCCAAAGTATTGATGGTTGGACATTTGTTTGCCGTGCCTTTTTTATGACACTTAATTACCAAATTGTTCGAGAATATTCACCTCTTGTCGCAAAATTAATGCACGTAAACTGTTTGTTATCTCCCATTTCCCGTTTCCCATTTCTCGAACTTTGCATAAGCCTGCTTTTCATAGGCGCGGTTAGGGGAGACGCAACAAAGATAAATAAAGTGGTTGTAAGGGAAAATAAAAAGAAAATTGAATCAGGTAAGCTGGGCTTGTTCTGCAAATCCCTGAAATTGCATCTTTTATCAGGTCATTATATTACATGTGTCCAGTAATATCTAATTCAGGGAATTTACTCTTTGACAATTTATTTACAACCGCTAATAGTATTGCCCCATCAAATAGCAAACTCAAAAACAAGCTACAACTTGCTTTAATTCCCTATCTTGCAAGCAAATTTATCATCCAATCTTTTCTTTGTATGTGTTTTCTGCCAATAATCACATTGCTGGGATTGCGGAAACTAGCAGATACGGCAGAAAGCCTAGCCAAAGCTGTGAGAGTGGGGTCGGGCATTGTTTGTCACCACTGTCTTATATTACGCCCATTCATGATATTTTTCTTGTGAACTCATTTTCCCATTATTGGGCCATTATTCGGATTAGGATGAGGGGGGGAGGGAGAGGCTGGGTTTAATATAAAAGTACCAATGTCGAAAGTTTCCTTTATATTTAGATGTTATCGACTAACTCTGAAAAGAAAGCAGCTCATAATAACACAAAATAACACATAGTAACAGATTACAAAAGCAAATAATATACTCGGTCAATTGTTTTAACAAAGAGAATAATACCAGTGTCAGGCCGTAATAATAACAGGAAAAAAAACAACCCAATATATTGTCAAAAAAATGGAATCAAGCAAAGGCGTTAAAAATAACAAGGTAGAACATATAAAGACAGCTCACGGAATCAATCCCGAGAATGAGTGCACTTATGATTTGTATCCTCAAGGGGTGCGATATGTAATAAACTGTCACTCGGATGACAATCACCTTGATATAGATAGTGGGTACATCCAGAAGCACGTTTGTCCCAGCAAGGCAGAATTGGCGGATTCTAGTCCAGATCTGTACCCATGTATGTCTCGACTAGAGTCAAACAGCTAGGCAGATTGTCTCTCGATTTATGCCCACGCACAGCAAGTTATAAGAAGAGACGTTACAGCACGATCATGTCAACATAGGGACCAGCAGCATGCTCTTAATCCTCTTGCTTTATCCTTACATCCTCTCCCGGTTGTAGAAGCAACGTGGGGTATGTTTCCTGTCAGAACCCAGTACGGCATTATCGATTTTCCATAGTACTATACTTTTATTAGATTATGTTATATTTTGTTTTTCAAGACATGTTCATCTAGTTATGTTGGGGACACATCCGTGTTTATATATACAACCTGTACTTTTCATATCATACGTCTCTTTTTTTCTTTCTTGAATAAACTTCATTTTCCCCGTATTACGGGGCGATGTCCCCTTCCTTTTCCTTTGAAATGAAATTTGGTCTGAAATGAGGAGGATACCAAAGCAATCGCGTTATTGACACATCAAAAGTATCTCCATCTTTTACGCTCTCCCCCCCCCCCCCCCCCCCGGAAAAAAAAATAGGTACATGTGTTGATTCGAATTGCTACAAATGCACCCTACTTTGTATGCACTAGCGCAAAGATGGGTGAGTCTATACTGGCAAATTACCTATATCGTTTTCTTGGAAGGAAATAAACCCATCCACAATACATCTTAGTGTTCTGCCTCGACTTTTGATACGTCCTTTATTATCTTTAAGAAAATATATTAGCTCATTTAATGCCTCTGCTGTACTATCCGAGTCAACATACGCTGCTAAACTCCTTGTCAATACTTTCAATAGTTGCAAAACGTAGATACCTTCAAGTGCTTTTGGGTTTAGAGCGGGCTCGGTTACTTCGATATTGTCTTTAAACATAACTAACAACGCGTTCTGAATAAACTTTTTTCCAACAAGATAATGGTAATGCATCTTGAAGGATTGCTTAAGCCCTGGGTTGCTCAACAGAACATCTGCGTCCGTAATATATATCCCTACTTTCTCTTTTTCAGCGTTATCCGAGTTATGTACAATCACCATATCCATAAATTCGTGAAACCTTTCACAGGAAATATCTGCAAGCATTTTAATCGCGTTTGCTAAAAAGGCAGTCGCCGTGGAGTAAGGCGGCGCTAAGTTTAGCATAAGCTCATTAAATCTTCGGAATCTCTTGTAACTCTGCGGATTGAAATGTATTATATCAAGAGCTGGAATCTTGTTTTTTTTGAGACATCTGTAAATGATACAAGCGTAAGCTGACAGAAATTGGTTAGCTGTAGAAACTAGACCTCCATGTTGTCGCCTAAAAGATAAAAAGATATTCTCTACCATGTCACCGCATTTTTTCACTCTTATTCCTCTGCTTTCTACAACATCCAATGATGTGTGAATTAAACAAAAGGTTCCTACAACCCCTAGCACGTCTGGTCCAGAAACTAGCAAATCGTTTCTTTTTCCTGGGTACTCTCGATTATGGTTCTCAAAATTGGTAATTTCAACTAATCTTGCTAGTGCGGGTATATCCTTGAGAGTGATTTTATCTTCCCAGTTTAAATATTCAAGCATGGTTAGATGCGTCGTTTTTACATCTTTTTGAGTTGAATAGCCCTTTATTGTTATATGTTTTATTTTAATTGACTCAAAAATAATATCGCTTGTGTCTACATTCAGGATAACTGAATACAATCTCCGTTTGGAAGTGGTGTCCGACTCGAAGTGATGCCATTTTCCTAGCACCTTTGGTAATGGTATTGAAAGGTTTGGGGATTCCTTGTGACAGTTCCCAAGAAATAGTACTAGTTTGGTTTTATATTTAAATATTAGGTTCAAAAACTCCAGTATGCTCGCAGTATCGGGAACCTGTGAGATGATGTATCTTTGGAAATTTGCAAAGCGCAAGAAAAATGGATTTAACAATCTCGACTCATCCTCAATATCTATAATGCTGCGCTTGTATGGAAGCGAACAGACGTTTTCCGTTGTGATGTGATTTTTGATTTTTTCCGCAAAGTCAAACTCTCGTTCGAGTAAATAACTCAGACTTCTTGTGCTATCGCTTATGTTGACAAACTCTTCCGAGCGAAATACCAACAACGCTCTTAGCTTGTCATAAATACCTGCAGTTTTCAAAATCAACCTTCCAGTGGTGTTTTCGTCAGTACCATACGCACTATATGTGTACTCGTTGTACCTGTTTATCAGCCAGCCGGGCATACCGCAAAATAAATTTTGTATTGTCTCCTGATTGCCAGCTATACAAGTATCCAGCGCATTTCCTGTAAATTCTGCCAATGGCATTGCTTTGCTTTTTTCGCAATTTTCAACTTCTTTGATAAATGGTGATGCCTCCCCTTCAACAAGTGCAGGATATTGGATTGAAAACTCTTCTATGGCACAGTCAAGTGAAAACGCATCAATTTTGCCCGAAAATAACCTACACAGTGCCGATAGATGAAAGGAGACGCTCTGGATGTGGTCTCCATAAAACACAACCTTTACGTTTTTTTTGTTCATCTTCTTTATATTGGATTCAAGGATACTGCACATGGAACTAAATGTACCAAGATAGATATTTTTTTTTTGTATTGCTTTGTCAAAAATTTCAATAGTTATTGAATTCTTTATTTTTAGTAGGCAGCTGAGCTCACTAAGCCTCATATCAAGTATAAGCATGTCGTACTCAAACAGTTTTGCTTTTTGACTGAGCGGGTCTTTTTCCAGATACTTGTTTTTGAGCATCATTTTGGCAAGCCTTTTGGCCGATATTCTTCTTCCGAACAGACTTTCGCACTTTTTTGATGCCTCACTTAGACTTCTAACACCAGTAACCCAGTCTGTTAACTCGGAAGTATACAGTGTGTTTATTTTGTTAAAGCTCTCATTAAAGTTTTCTATAATCGCGCTGTTGATGCTGAGCTCGCTAATTTGCTTACTTTTTAGGGTGTTTTTTTTGGAATCATATACTAAAGACTCGAGTTGTTTGAGCAAACCAATTTCATCGTTGTTAACACTAGCCACTCTAATTAGAGTGGTGGGATCTTTTTTTGTGGTCGATTTTTTTTCATCTGAACTCGCTTTGTTCTTCGAAGTAGCCAAAAGGTGGGCAAGTGATTTAAATCTATCCTTATCTCTTGACTTGTCCTGCTCTACTAAGTTTGAAAGAATTCCATCAATGTTGGTGATCCGTTGAATTAACACGTTTTTTTCCTTTGCTGTATGCTTCGGCTCGACATTTTTTTTATCGGTTTCATCTCTTGAGCCTATAACGCTGACTTTTTTATCACTACACTCATCTAATTGATCCCTAACTTCAGTTCTGCCTGAAACCAGTCTCGAATTTTCAGTAAAATCCGTATCTTCAATGGTAATACTTACAAGATCTGCAAGTTTATCTGTATGATTATTTTTGATATTAACTTTGGTTTGTACCATAGGTTTACCCTTTGTTTTAGGAGAAACTAAATCGGGCACAGGTGTTACACTTTTGCTCTTAAAGCTGGGTGGAAATACGTTTTCATATTCTGCAGATGGTTTAGCGATGCTGTTTTTGTATTTTTCTACCTCATAGTGTTTAAATGTTAATGAAGCTTGTAGCTTTAGAACTCTGACTGAGTATCTAGCCTCGAGCTTAAGAATTCCGTAGTCTTCCCAATACTCGTTTTGATTGAACATCTGATGAATTATGGTTTGTATCCCAGACAAACCAATATCACCGCTATCACTCGATACGGACAGATTTATGTTGTAGATAAATCTTTTGCTGCTATATTTATTTAGCTCGGACAAAATAGTTTTAGTAAGTGGTACAGAGCAATAGTTGTATATGGAAAGCGCAGATTCGGAGGATTTTTTCGCAGTACCAAGCGAGTTTTGTTCAAAAGCTATAGGTTTACTTGATAGCATTATTATTTTATGTCAAGATTTCTGGAATTGCACCTGGTCAGATGGTTGGTTTCTATTCTTTATCAAAAGGCTATTAAATCAAATATCTATAAAAGCTAATAAAGTTAAAACGGTTATTTCCCTCTTTCACCCTAGTATTTTGTAAAGTAACTATTTACTAAGAATATATTAAATATGAATGTATCGAGAGAACCGAACATAACAAACTGTTATGGTCATACTGTGGAGTATATATGTACATAAAAATCTTGTGCTTGAATATACGCAGATATAACGCATAAACCCAACATATTCACAACAATGCCGCTCTGAGTTATATACGATGGTATCATTTTTAAGTTCGGATATATGTAACTTCAAAGTTAATTGACGAGTGCTCAACACAATTATGCAACTTTCAATGAAATAGCCGTGCTATTTGGAAAAAATATATATTTGAACACTATGTATGGACCATACCGTAGTTATCATGTATGCATAACAGCTCCGATTATCCTGATTAAATAAAAAAGCTAAATGAAAAAAGCTAAATAAAATAAAATGATAAATAAAAAAGACATTGTAAAGCAAAGAATATTTCCAGTGAAACAATATCTGTATAACCATAGCATATCCAAAACCCACTGCCACGACCTTTCAATTAAAGCACACACTTTTCTTGTAAAGGACAACTCAAAGTAGCGTGTTATCAAAAATCCTCATTGAAGAATACCATCCTTATCGAGAAATGGATCCAAATTAATAGCTTTTTGAAAAAACTACATAGTCTGGTGCAACGGATTCCAGTTTCATGTGATAACCCTTCATTTCATTAATATATTTTATTCTAAACCTTCTTTTTGTAAAACTTACACAATAGTTAAAAAACTGCGTTTCTGCACCTGGGAAGGGTATCCACCTTCCCGAAACACTTTCATCTACAGGAAGCTGTTCTGTATTTAACAGTGTAAAACCCTGAGCAATTATTGAGTCATTATCCCAGCCCTCATCGGTAAAAGGATAGAATCCATAACTGTTGTTAAAATTAAGTAGCATTATTTTAAGTTTGAGAGTTTTGCCGTAAGGCAAGCACCTGTATAACGATTTCATTTTCAGTAAAAAATCTGCTGGAGGATCCCTCCTACAATACTTTTGAAGTAATCCCGAAACTGTTTGCTTTCTTACAAACTCAATGTTGTAATAATCAAGTTCGCTTACTATAAATGCATGCTTAAAGCGATTGTTTGGTATAAACTCTGAAATGTTTTTGGAAGATTTGTCGCGATACCATTGCACAATATACTCAAAAATCGCGTTATCCCTGTCAATACATATGCATTGTTCTGGTTTTTTGTTGTTTTGGTCTTTGCATGACATTGTCATTTCCCACAAGAGCGTTCCTGGTTTGTCCATAATATCAGAAATCTGAATATCATACTTGACACCGCTAACATTGAACCTGATAACCTCCTCCTTTCTTTTTTTATTATATTTTTTTTCTAGATAAAGCTTCCTCAACTCCTTGATAAGCTCTTTTTCTACTTCGACTACATTTGCTGAATCCCCAGAAGATTTAACAAACTTTTGAATGTTTTCACCAGCACGATATTCTATGCGGCTATTCGAATCGCCTCTCTGATTTTCCATGTTGAGTTTTTAGTTTACACTCACCAGTATTTCAGTATTATAGTGTTTGCCCGCTGACTCTAGAAGTGGTTTTTAAATAAACTTCTTCCAAAAGTAAAAAAGAGTTGAATATTTTAATATGGTGATATTAGCTATGTTAGAAATATTTAACCAAATATTTGTAGACGTATAAAAGTACTTTGAGACAACAAAACACGCAGTTATGGTACCTTGGTGGACACTACGGGTATAAATATGTGTATTTATACACTTAAATGGACACCACCAGCGTTCCGAGAAAACGAAATATTAGCTGCACATGCATGTTTCGCTCAAAAAATTTAAAAAGGTTACTTTTACATCTAATTGAAGAAATTAATCAAAGCTAAAAGTTCAGTGGAGGAGGATTTAAGTATGTGGAATATATATTTTATCTGTATCGCGTCTCACTACGTTTCCACCCCCCTCCCCTTTACTTTTCTGTTCTAGAAGTTATTTAAACACCCGGTTTCAGCCTATAATTACTTGGAAATGTAGAAAGATGCAAGACGAACATATTTTTTGCGTTGAATGTTTAAAGTTACGCCATTCAATGCCACTTTAACAATTTCTTTTGGAAGTCTTTGGTTTTCTTTTTTACCTTAAAAGGAACATTGACTCAAATCACTTATCATTACATAGTCGACGTTTAATAGCAAAAAGGAAAAAAAAAAAAAGAAAAAAGAAAGGTGGTTAAAAAATGTAAATGTTCAAAAACAAGAATAAACATAATTCACCCTGAAGGAGAGATCACGTTCTAAGAAATTTATAACCAAGCCAAACCAATACAAATTAGTACAAAAGGCGCATTAGAAGGTGTATGCGTAATTGACCTTGAATAGTGCCGTAGAAGAGATAGGGTGATGAGGGTAGAAACGATGTTAAAGTGTATATAAAGCAAATGTGGTTTAAAGGAATTCTAGATGTTTGAAAATCGAAAAAAGTGTTTAAAGAACCAATAACAATCCTGTCTTGTATTCCACAAAAGAGGTGAAAGAAGAAAAAAAGCAAAATACTATTTTTTTTGGTCTTGCAAATCGTATCATGCCTGGGTCCTTTCCAATACAGCATTTCCTCGGCTCCGCACAAAAAGGAAAAGCGCTTGAAGGTGAACTTCAATGCAGGTAGTTTTTTCTACAAATAATAACCCGTTGGTGTAGAAATGTAGACATACGAGTACTTTACATAAAAAATGTGGATGTACAGCACAGGATAAACGCTATTCGACCTGAGTGCTCAGTTAGCTATGAATTTCATTTTTTTTCCTTCAGTAATGTTACATGAAGCTTTGCTGCTTAAAGCCATTGACATTAAAGCGTTACTGGATATTTTCTCAAAAGAATTCGTGTACTTGAAGTCGATAGCGCGTTCCTGATTCGAATAAAGCAAAAAGGGATTTTTACAAAGATAAAGACAAGACTCGAATGGCTAATAGTATGTCTAGAAAAAAAAGTCAAAAAACGCATTCCATCCAGCAGGTAAGTAAATTTATCGAGTACAGGAAGGTGTACCAGGGTTTAGCATCAATGCTAACTGATTTTCAAATTCATGTTTTATGGGCATATAACTTTGTTTTTTCAAGTACATAAATTTAACATTATTGTTATATAAAGGCAAGCACTTTGTATTATAAAATGCAAAAAAACATACAAAGTCGAGTAGTTTATGTCTGATGATATATACATACATATATATATATTTGTAGGTATACAAGCTACTTTTGGGTGTATTAGAGTGTGTTTTTACTTTAGATTTTATTTTTTGTAATTATTGTATACTAAAAACATTATATCACGCAATAAACAGAATTCAAGTACTTGTAGTCTTTGTTGTTATATAGTTTTACATTTTTTCTCTGGTACGACTACAAGATAGAACGAAAAAGAAAAAAAAAGAGAGAAGTATCGTGGTAAAATAGATGTCAAAAAGAAAACAGGATCTCGCGAACGAGTATAGTTTCAACGAAGAGCTAGGTAGATCCAGCTTCAAAAAACAAATACTATCTGTAAAGTTTGAAGAAGAGGTGGGTCACAGTATATTCAATGGAATAATACCAATTGCGAAAACAGCTCTTTGCCCAGCACATAGCTATAGAAGTATCGATAGATCCAACGGATGTAAAAAGATAGACAATAGCATGGAATGGAATAACGGAAATGTTGGTGATTTGCTGACAGTTTTGAGCAGTCTGAGTAGAGAATTACTAGACAATAAAACAATACGTCAAATCTCAGATCTCTCGATTTTCAGAACCAAGAAGTGTAAAAACCCAGTGCAGGCAGATATCAATCCGATTTTTTTTCCGTCCATAAAGTGTCGAGAAAGGGAGCTTTACTATACAAAATACTCTGTGGTTATAAAGACAGACAGGTGTAAGGTTATTTCGGGAATTGGGAAAACTCAGACTGACCTACTTAATAAACCACCAATAAACAAGGAGTCACTATCAATTATGGGTATAGAGCAAATATTTCTAAATGTCAACTTGAGACACGAAATGGTATTTGCTGAAAGTATGAATTTTATCAAAAAGAGTCCACAAGTTGTAGCTGAAGCTGAAAAAGGAAAAGAACGGATGTACTGGGATATTATTGAAAAGGAACTGAAGCTGCCACTTTTTATAGTTGATAAGGGTGTATTGATTGTGCTCCCGGGGCTAAACAGAATGATTGAGCTAATAAGCGAAATAAAGTGTATATTATCAGATATACTGAATGATTCAGATATACCTGTACACGAATACAGCCACTACTTTAAAGAGTTTGACCCAATGAATATACTACTTTGTGTAATATCGAGTAACTTTAATGCTGTCTTTCTTGGCACCACTTTAAAAAAGATAGTCAAAAACTACAAGCTAGCATCAGACATTGCAACCGTCGATAAAATAATAGAACTTCTGGAAAGTTCTAGGTATGCCAAAGCGTTGGAGGCTTCTTTTAACTTCCTAGAAAGCCTAAAGATCGAAGTTGCAAGCAAAAACATTGAAAAATACAAGCATCTTCTCGTATATGACTGCGTAAACTACGAGAAAAGAATATTTTTGCATAACTTGACAGTTAAGAATAGAAAGTACCAATTGGCCGAAAAATGGATCAATCGATTGTTTAATGATTATAGGGCAGAAAAGAGTTTATCTCGGATGTTTCGGCGTGGAGTCGCAGAGTTGTTGCTAAATAGCCAGGTAGAGATCCCAGAGACGTTTAATTTGGATATTAAAAGAATAACAAGGTTTAGGTGTATTTTTTCCAGCATAATCAACATGATATCAGTATATATAGCTACAAAAAAATATTGCGAGCTTTTAAAAACAGAATTTAAAGACCTAATTGACGAGCGAGAACCGTATACCAAACTGATAAATGTTCTAATAGCAAGGCTGCAACAAAAGCTATATGTTGGTCGGAATAAAGAGCATGGCGTAGAGCTGGAATTGAATAATACCGAGCTGAAAAAGGCGGCAGAAAACTTTTGCAAAACAAAGATTCGCATTAATAGCATGGTAGAAAAAACACGACCAGAGCTAGGACCGTATCTTGAAAGTTTACTTGGCAAGAATAGTGCTGTGAAAAAGATTCTTAGGAAAACGTTTCTTAAAATAGTAAACCTGTACCTGAACGAGGAACATGTCGAGTACAACAATCTTGTGAACTCAAGCGAGTTTAATATTTTTTTACCTGAGATCCATTCCACCCTGCTAAAGACATCCAAGATGGTTGTTCACAACTGGAGAGTATACTGTGAATATTATAGCTCCGTTTTAGTACACGACCATCAGAATAAAAGCAATGAACTGGTGAATGGAACGGTTTTGTGAAGGTAGGAGGGTTGGAGCGGGTAGTTTTGTGCAGATTTATCCTCTTAGCCATTTAGCTTTCCATTTAGCTTATCATCTTGCTTGCTACTTTCTAACTTGCATTACTGTTAAACCAACATGGCTAATCAACTAATTTTGTAAAAACATTTAAATTTGTATATTTTTCAATTGTGAATAAAATAGTGTATATTTGTTATGCTTTATGGAGAGAGAGGGGGCAGAGTTAAGTTGTTTATAGCTGTCATGCACTTCAAGTTTTAGTTATGCAATCAGTGAAAAAGAGTTTAAAGGAGGCAGCAAACAAGAAAAAAAAGGGGGTATAATCAGAGAGAGGGGGTATTTCCATTATCTCTTGTTCGAGCTTGCGGAGTGTTTTCAGCATATTAGTTCTAATCGAGATATACACTAGATACAATTTTTTTTTCTCAGTTTCCAATTAAACAACCCCATAACACCTTTGAAAAAAAGCTAGTAACCGCGATTTGTTTACGCCTATAAAATAGCCAATAGTACGTGTTATCCGTTTTTTCTTGACGATTTTTTGCACTTTGTGTAGGTTATCACTTTATGCTCTGCTACGAGGGGGGGGAGAAACGAAGAAAAAGGAGGCAGAGTTGGTGTGAATCGATTCTGAATTCTGATTCTTTAATTTTTTTTCCCCTTTTTGCGGGGTGCTGAAGATAAGTGAGTTTACAGGAGGAGCAGAATTCAAGGGTTTTCCGTCTGGAAGGTTCTTGCTTTTTGTTTTTCCAAACCAAGGGAATACTGTGCTATACGAACTGGAATCTTTCTTAGATTCGCTTGTCCACCTTTTTTCGCTTTGTTCCTTCCTTGAATCTTGTTCAACATGAGGAATTTGAAAGAAGATGGCTACACCTGAATGAAATTCTTTGTTGAACTTTCCATTGAAAACAAAAATATGAAGAAAAAAAACGGAAAATGGGAGGCGGGAATGTCTCCTTAGCTGGATCGGTTGAGGTCTCAGACAAGAGGAGATAAAGCAAGCAGTCCATACTTGACGTGCTCAAGGAAAGCCCAATCAATTCCTAGCACTTTTTTTTTGGGTACTGATGGAGTTGCTAGGTGTGAAAGTTAGAGGAGGAATGCCAGGTTGACGAGTTAAGATACAATTCAATTGTCTTCGTGAAAGAAGGCAAGGAGAAGAGGAAATGCTAAAAAATAAGTTAAAAAGGCTAGTTTGAAATCTAAAATATATGCTGAAGCAAAAGTTTAGCTCTGTTTCATGCGTTTAGGGTTGTGAGAATCGTCAGATTGAATAGAATGAGGTGAACAGGGAGCTTCGTGGTTTGGTTTTGGGCTCCCGGATAATTCTTTGTCAAGTGCGCCAGAAATAGATGCATTTTTGCTGGCAGTGTGAGCTGCATGTACATCTCCATGTCCAGGATCATCACTGATAGATGGCTTTTTTTCGGCTTTACGGTCAGAAATGACGTGATTGTAAATTTCGAGCAAGGATTGCTCGTCAATGTATTTACGTGGAAAGTTCGGGAGTCCCAAGAGACGAGACTTTTCGGATTCAAAAGTCGAGGATTTTTCGATTGGAGGAGACAGGTCGTATTTTAAGTAGTCGACAAAGGAGTCTATTGCTCTAGTGCGTTTTCGAGTTTCGTCAGAAAGCTTTCTATTTGCCTTAATCATCAGCTGTTCGTGAACATAGATTAATATACTTTCTGAACATGCAAAATTGTTGGCTTTCAAAAACAGACTAAGATTATCTATGGTGGTAGAGACCGTGAACGAAAACGATTCCGATTTGATAATGCTTTCTATCTTTTTGCGAGCTTTATAAACTTCATCGTTAAGCCCTTCTACACAGTCCCAGAATAGCTCTAAGGGAGTAGAACCTTGGGAACCCAAAATATTGCGATACCTTTCATCGTCTTTGATTAGGGGATAAAGAGATTTCCACATGCTTACTGGAGTGATGTGTCTGAGGTTTAAATGTTCCTGCAGCAACTCGCGAAACCCATCGCGGGCTTTTCTCTCCGCTCGAAACCGAACTTTTCTTTCTTTTTCCAGCTCATCATGACACTGCTGCTCTAAATGGCTAATGCGGCGCTGGAAAGCCTCGAGTAAATCAAACAGGTTTAGACCCTCTTTGATAGAAAAGGACCTCTTCCATTCGAATTTATCTGTCTTTGCATACTCAAGGGATCCATCTGCCTCAAGAACAGAAGAATCTAGTTGATTGGGACTTTCAATCAATGACGATATAGTTGGGTTTTCTAGCAGCTGTTGCTTAACTTCGCGCCAATCTGAAAATACAGTAATATTACTCATAGACTCGAGTAATTTATCCAGCTGCTTTGCATACTCTTTGTGCTGAAACCGCCTTAGGTCTCTAATGCGCCGGGTATATTGATTCATATACTGATCAAATAGTTCTTGGCGCTCAGCACTGTTGGTAATAGCGTTAAAACTTTCGTCGTCCGAAGCTATCAACACCACCTTTTGAAATCGTGAATTTTCCGTCAAGGGAAGCAGATCAAGCAGTTCAAAAAACTTTTTTCTGTTACGGAGCCTAGCGTTGCGCAGCTCTTCCTGCTCTTTACTTTGTTGCTCAATTTTATATCTCTCAAAGACTTCTCTCCGCTCAGAAACCGAACCCAGGCACTTGTACAGAGGGTGCGAAATTACCGCCCTCATCGCCTGTTCCCAATCCCAATCTGATCCTACCCCCTAAAATACAACGTATTATTACTCTTTTTAATTTCCATCGGCGATTTGACCAGCCATTTTCCTCCCCGGATAACCAGTAAATCAACACTTTTCCAATCCAAAGCAAAATAATATAATATTAATAAAATACCTTGTGTTCAAGTAATAGCATGAATGCTTCCTCGGCTTTTTCCTTTGATTTGAAATCTAAAGTTGTAGGCAAGGGAGGTAGATCTTTTCTGACATTCGCTAAAGGGCGTGGCTTGGTTATTTCTATTTCCTTCTCTATGGGTTTACTTATAGGTGTACTTGATGCCTCTTCTGCCTTTACGGACAATATTTTTGCTTCTGTATCTGTACTTTTCTTTTTATTCACATCCGGGATAGCTACTTATTCAACATTCGCATAGGGATTATTTTCACATTGCATATTAACCTTAATATAAACAACTTGTGATTACACAAAAAAGAAAAGAAAAAAGGACATTCTAAAGATGAAGAAAAAGTTGAAAGATAGTTTAGATAAGAATACCCTAATTTTACCTTTATTTTCTAGCTCGGCAGGTTTGTTCCAAGTAGTTTCTTTGGTTGCAGAGTTGTACCAGTATGCCTTACCGCCAGGTGCTACATATTCCTTCCATCTCGTTGCTTTCTAATAGCCCAAATTAAATAGATTCGGTTTACAAAAATGCTAAACCTAAGTACCAAAGCAAAGAATGGATAAATGTTCGTACATACCTCAGTTCCTGATTTCAACTCTTCGGGTTTTTCCCAGGTACTTTTGTTGGTAAGTTTATTGAAATAGTATATCCGACCGTCCGCAGCCTTGTGTGTTTCCCATTCCTACATATCAATTTCAAAATTGTAAAAAAGATAACCTTTTTTTTAACTTGACCCATTTCACATGTTCGAAAAAGACTATGACCATTTTCTTTTTATTCAAGTCAAATTGAATCTTGGAGTGATATTTTTCTCGAAATAAGGATTAAAAGCCGTGAAACACATTTAAATTAAGAAAATAAAATTCGCAACACCTACCATCCTTCCGTAGTGAATGCAAAATACTTTTTTGTCGCTGCCGTTGGTTTTCTGTTATGTTTAAAGGTGGATGATGATCAAGAATTGTATACAATTTCAGCACATTCGTAAATATATGTATACGTATATAAACAGGGATGTGTATTATATACGAGGAGTTTAGACAATTAGTGCTAATATTTACAAAGTAACAACAAGGAGTGATTTAAACACATTTGAGCCATTTATTTATTTTTTACTTTGATTTTTCAAAAAAGTAATTTGGCCACACTGCTTTGATGATAAAAAAATTAGCTCCTCCCATCCCCCCTCCTCTCCTGCTTACTCCCTAGTAAACTAAAAGGAAAATTGATGGTATAAATTCAAACACGAGCATGTACATCCAAAAAAAAAAAATCCAAAAAGAAAAGTAGAAGGATGAATAAGTAAAAAAAAAGGTTAAAATACATTTGGATGTAATGATCTGGCAACAACTTGCAACTCAAACGGATTTCTAGTCAAATCGACATACCGGCAGCTAGGTACATCATCTAAAAAAATATGCCGAAGCAGAAGGGCCATGTTGCCACTAGAAGTCTGCTGAAACGAAAAAGAGTCAGCAAGCATCCTTACAATCCTCACAGTTATATTGCTTATCTCGCCGGAGGTACAAGGAAGTCGGACATACACTTTAGTATGTAGGTCTATTGAGCTGGGCTGTGTGTCACCACTGATATTTGGGTATGACTTGTGAGTGTTGGTGGGTGAATCGGCTTTGATACCAGAATTGGTTGTCTCTTTGTCGTTGTTAATTTTACAGAATATAGTTTCTGAAGTAGGTAAACTGAGCATCACAGCAAGATCGCCAATAGAGTTTAAATGTCCATAAACTGTAAAGTCGAGGTCTAGACCATACGGAAAAAGATAATTAAACTCGACTGGCATTGTGGATGCAGGAGTGTTGATTTCAGCACAGATTTTTAATATATTGGAATAATCGCGTGGCATGTTGTTTAAAGGAACAAAATCCCTTATAAACTGTTCAATTGTTGCCTTACAAAGTAAAACAAACTCGTCACTGTTGACACCGACAGTTGGTGGTACACCAGATAAAAACTTATCATAAAGCTCCAAGTCTTCACCGCCCCCAAGGCTCTTCAAATCATCACGAATTCTTTGGCACTCAGAGACAAATGAGTTAAATAAAGTCGCAAACTCCGAAATATTGATGTCATCGAGGTAAATCCGGTTCGCACACACAAAAAGCCTAAGTTTGTCAATTTCAAGCAAAGTTTCGTGAGAAACTCCACTAAAAATAGCCAGTAAGTGATTGATTTGGGTTATGATGTCTTTTAATACCGAGATTTTGGACTGTGAGTAACTACTGGCTGGTGACTGCAAATCTTTGGAGAAAACCATCGAGTTTAGCCTGTAGATCGAGGAGATAATGTTCAAATAGCAAAGCTCAAATGCAAAGTAATCACTGTGCATGGAAACTGTTGTATCTAACAACTGCGATAGTTTGGTTAGTTGTTGCAAAAGCATTCTGTTCTTTTTGTGCCAGAATTGATTCATATCAATAGAAACCAAAGCCCTTCCATTTGAGTCAAGTGACTTGAATCCAGAATAACAGCTCGCAACAAAACGCCAACATCTGGTGAAAAAAACACAGACCTCCCTTTCCCATTCTTCTACAAGCCTCAATGATTGATCTTTATCTGCATGCAGCTTACTAATCATATTAATCGAAATTTGATCGGATTTTGGTATCCCCTCCAGTATATCCTGAGGAAAGCAGTTTGGATATTTAGAAACAAAATACGAAACGCTATTGAGCAGAAAATTTGGAAAAGTATTTATCAGTTTTTTGCGCGTTTCTAGCTCTAAGTTCATCACCATAATTATATTTCCCGCATAAACATTATCCTCTAGGTTGGGGTTTTTGGGTAAATAGTCTTTCTTGATGTCAAATATGCTGGCCACAAACTCGGTATCAACTATATGACTGTGATTCTGTCCGATTTTACTAAACGTGTAAAATGTTGACATTTTGTCTTTTGGATTGGTTTTTATACCGCTATGCAAACTTTCCAATAAGATATGCAAGCTTTCTTTAGTATTTGCCCGCGATACAGATAAAAACAAAAGAATCTGCTCTCTGATTTCATAGTCCGAATCTTGCATCGCCGAAAGCCCAATTAATAGCTGCTCCTCTGTAAGCTCCAACACAGATTTTCGTCCAATCCTGTTTAACACACTGATTGCATTCAGTCGTGCCTCGTTACTGCTGTCGTTAAACATATCTACTAAAAAGTCTATTGACTTTATTGCAAACTCGGGATGTTTTTCACTCAGGCTTGAAATGGAATCTAAATGGTATGACCATCAATTTTGTCGATGTAAATACATAAAATAAAACCTTTTAATCAACCGCAAGCACAAATATAAAAGCAAAAAAAAAATACTATAAATTGGATCCAAGTTAAGGGGTATGTAAATAAATTTAAACCGAGAATTACCTATTGCTGCATTTCGAACTTCTTGAAACTCATCTTCCAGCCCATGCACAAATGCCCCTGCCGCCCCTGTATTCAACAGCTTTATTTCTAGTGACGAACTATCAATTTGCATGTCAGTCGCCTGTGTCAGCTCTTTGGTTTTCCTTTCTCTATGATCCTTGGTGTCACCAACAGCATTTTTATTTGTTACCCTACGCTTTAAATTTGACATGACTTGCTTGCTGAATGTTTGTAGCAAAAACTTGTTATCCGTTTTGTTGTATTTTCCCAGCGTGCTGAATGCCTATAATGGGATATCCAATTGCGTCTTATTTACAGTTATGTCTTTGCACTTTAATATGCTAGCGAATGGAATACATAGTCATATGGTACAGCAACATAAATTTATACATCAATAGATAAACTTCTCTTCGTATTAAAAATAGGTACCTTTTTTCTAACCGCCACTGAATTATCATTTACCATATCACACATCTTGGTAAACGAGTTATCAACCAATCTTATTCTTTCTACCTCACCAAACTGGGTTATTGTAACTTGGTGTTCAGGGTGCAGCTCTGTAATAGCCCACAAAAGATCGATAGCCGCCAAGCGGACCTTTTCGTTCTCATCCTCACAGCATTTTTCAGATATGTGGTATGTATCGATTCCGATATTAACGCCTTGACTATAGAGCTTGAAAAGTTCAATTAAACACGTCTATGACCAAATAAGGGTATTTTTGCTGTTAGTGGGAATAATGCTTTGATTTTAAACATTTTTAAGTAGTTATTCATCCTGTTGTTTCTGATTAGCAAAGATTGATTCAGCATTAAAATTTAAATGAAATTTCTTTGTATTGAACACCAAACTATGTATTGTTACCTTGCGGACTTGAGGGTG
>LSSK01000130.1:0-32027 GCA_001969505.1 Zancudomyces culisetae | reverse complement strand
TCCCAAATTTCTCCCTATCTCCTGTTCAAGCTTTTGCACTTTTTTCAGAATTGCTCCTGAATCCTTGAGTTTTTCATTTCCTACCTTCTATAGAATGTATTGTTTTGATTAAATCGATTTTTCATATCATTACTTGTTTTGCTAATTTCAAAAATTCCTTAAAAGTGAACAAAGTTCAAAAATATTACCATTAACAGTCTGGATAATCCAAAATAGCACTCATACGCCAACACATCCTCGTGATCCTCTAGAATATCAAACAAAATAGATACAGCCTCCATAGTGCATTTTTCAAAGTCATTTCCTATTTTTACAATAGTTCGAACACCAATTTTCTTGACTGCCTGCTTTATATTAGGTTCGGAAATGCTTTCGACTATCCGCTCGATTAATAATTTCACACCCTCGTCTGAAATCCCATCAAGACTGTCTTGGAGATTATACAGTGTCTATTTTTGTTAATAACGTATTCGTGTTATTTAGCGAAATCGTCTGCACACTGTTTTAAAGTGTGATATCTCTATAACATGGATTAGATGTGCTAATTAAAAAACAACTACCAACAACAATAAAGAAACAAAAATCACAAAATAAAGTGCGAGTGTGTGTGCGATGCCAGCACTGATATTCTTGAAAATGTTTACTTGCCTCCAAATCAGCCGGAAATGAAACGACTTTTTCTCCTTCAACTTTTATTTTTTTGTGTTCAGCGGAAGTGGTTAAATCCTCATTTTTTGCCTTTCTTTTCATTTTTTTTTCTTTCACCATGTATTTGTTCAATCGAGAAAAAAAAACGACAAATATTGTAAGCTGCACTATTTAAGAGATATATTGGAGTGTACCTCTGTCTAATGCCTATAATTCTTGTGTTAGCCGTACGCTCTCAAATAAAAAAAAATATTATGAATATATCAAATCTTGAATAAACTTTGACAATTCCATAAAGAAGCACCTAGAAAAGCTGGACAATAAAAGCTAATATACCATTTCAGTCAATCTGTGTTTAAATGGTCCAGTAGCACTTCATCGCACCAAAATGTAAACACAGTTCAATTCAAAAAAAAAACGCAAATTTCAGAGTTTGCTACTCTTCAATTTTACTCGTTAAAAACCAACAGGCATCCTCACCCATTCAATATTCGCGCTTTTGAAACGAATGGCTGTATAAAATCCAATCTAACTCCCAAATTTGCCGGAAATAATTTTTCTCCAAGTTTGATCAGACTTTGCACGTATATGCTGCAGATGAAAAAAAAAATTTTTTTTTTCTGGTTAAACACAAGAGTTATTGTAACATAAAAGGTTTATAGGAAAAAAAACAAAGTGTATACTGTGGATAATAAACGACGAGAAAGACTTGCCTGCAACGAGTATTAAAAGCAACGAAATATTTAGATATACCTAACAATGAGTAAAGCAAAGGTTAGGGCGGGTGAAGTATTGGCACTTTTGATCAACAACTACCTTAATGACGAAGAAAATATAATAGAGCATTTACCTCGAGTTTTGGAAGCAATTATCTTTTCAAATTTATTCAACGTTTCAAATGAAGATGACGATAACAAATTGGCACAATTTGGAGGTATCCCCACCTTTTCTTCCGCTGGTGCAAAGGGTAAATCGAAAAAAACTGCAGATAGTTTGACAAATGTGGATAACCAAAACAAATATGAAGAAAGTGTTAGAAAATGGACAAGTAAAATGGTAGCACTGGTATTGTCTAAAAACGATGATTGTAAACTGGCTGGTACTATGCTTATGAAACAAACGATCGAACAGTCAAGTACGCTTTTGGCGACTACTTTTGAGAAATGGACCTTTCATTTGTTAGCTATGCTCACAAAGTCTGAATCACAACGGGTACAAGAAGCAGCGATAATGACAATAAAATGCATGCTCGAGTTCTCAAAGAGATCCACCAGTATTAGCAACGACGTAGTGGTAGGTGTTGTCGAGAAGTACAATGTCCAGCTGGTTAAATTACTTTCTCCTCAACGAAAGCTGTTTGGAATAATATGTGATACATTGATTTGGTCGGCCAAATCCTATCCAACAACTATTAAAAATAATGGTGACAAATGTGTCAAAGCATGTCTGGAGTATTTGGATGGGAAATTCACTGTGAGCCGCCCAGAGCTTGTAAAAACCGCATCGGAAACCGTCGCCTCATTGGTTTCTACTTATACTGGAAAGAAATCCTCTGCTGATACTTGGGAAGAGTGCATTGAAAAGACAATTAACTCCATTACAGACACACTCAACAAGCTCTTTTTTTCAATATACGGCAATGAAAAAAAACATCGCATAAATTTTGACAAATTCGAAATGAAGGAATGCTCAGATGATTATGTTGTAAAAATACCGCAGATGCTCGATAGGTGTGTTGCTTTAGCACAGCTGCTTGTGGCCCTTTTAACGACCGAAACCCAAGATGCGGTTGTAGTTCCTGTTGAACGTATTTTGCATTTGGTTGACAAAATTATCGGCGTAACTTCGAGCAGTAAAAAACATCAGCTTGCAGAATCGCAAGAATATCTACTGTTGCAGGCAAATCTTTCGCAGTTATATTATGTTGCGGTTAGAATAATATCATCGCTGGTTGTAAGCACGGAAAACTATCTCTTGCCCTATTTGAAACATGTCACCTTAGCATGCGTCAAACTAAATTTATTGGCGAATAGAGGAGAGCTAGCTTTGGTAGAGATATACAGCTACAACGTCATTACTCTCCTATGCGAATACCACGGGTATGGAGCTGCTTGCTATTTAGACGAATCGTTTTACCTGCGACTAGTCAAAAAGATCTCTTTAAACTTTGACGCCTCTGACGTGCATGGCCAAAACTCGCTTTCAGCCACCGCGGAACAAACAAAATCCAAATCAACTAAACGTCAGCGATCTCAAAAAAAAGGTACGGAAATTAATACCAATGCTACAGCCAAGAGACTAACATGGTCAGATGCCCACTATTCCACCCTGATGTTGCTGAAAACACTGCTACTGAAAGCACCTGATGTGCTTTCTGTTCAGCTACGTCTGAGATTTGAGCACATTGTTATTTCAACGCTTTTGATTTCTGAATCTTGCGAGCTGGTCTGTACATCTAATTTACACTCAAAGTCCATAATATTGTACTATGAGTGTCTGCTAGCCCTTGTTCAAAGACCTCGAAGCAACAAACCATCAGTCGTTCCACATGCTTTGAGATTGTTCACAAAAGGATTAAATATACCACAGGCGAAAAGCATATGCACTGAAGGCCTAACTATTTGTGAGCTTCTGTTGCATCCCAGACTTCCACCACTTATACACAATGCTGCCATGGAACTTTCTAGTGATTCTGACTTGGAATCCATAGATGTTGATGCTGATATCACCTCAATAAACGAAAATTTTGATGGTATTACCGAGACACATGGGAATCGCTTTGAGCCACAGATTGTTCGCCCGGAAGCTGGCTCAGCTACAACAAAACTTTCACCAAAATCACCTCAAAAACCACTTACAACTTTCGTTTTAGGCTTGCAGGATAAACTGCATATGGCCACTGATACTCCTGCTTCGACACGTCTTCCTAAGGATGACTCTTTGTTATCGGGCGCTAAATTCATATCACCTAATAATTCCACGGTGACAAGTAGATCCTTTGATCAATTTGTGAATAAAGCATCGCCAAAAAAGGGCGAAGGCAGGAATAGCGATAACAATAATGATGTGGGTATGGGAATGGATGGGGATGGGGATGGGGACGACTTTGATTTGCCAGAAATAGACTTTGAAGATTCTGACTAAAACTTGCCTGGTATCTTGATACTGATAAAGAAACAGAGAAATTAAAGTGAGAAAACCATATTTCTGCACTTTGATCTATTTTCTCGTTCCATGGACCTGTTTTTTTTTTCTTGGTTTTGGCAGTGCGACTGGGTCTAAAGCACATGACAAGACATTCTAAGCGTTTTACCTGCCTTATCCCTTTTTTTTTTGCTTATAGACACAGTGAAACCATTATCAAAAAAAAGCCTGTCTTTTTTTTCACGGCATTGGATTTATGAATGTAAATAAAACACCCTTTAACCTTTTCCCTTTCTAAACTATATATATCTTGCTAACAGTCCTACTTGTGTATTGCTGTGTTGGTCATTAGTAATGTAACCATTGCTAGTTACAACGAACTCTTTAGCAGAAAATATTCACAAAGCACAACAAAAAAAAATCCTAACCTTTGGTAAAATCGCTATCTCCATCACCCACTTAAGCGATTCCAATTGGGCTTATGTTTGTCAGCGACAACGCCCATAATTTGTAATCAAATTAGAAACTGAGAAACATTTCCACGGAATTTGAGTTTTTCCAGTGACAACAAAAACGAGTCATGAAAACAAACTCCACTTTGTTATCTTTGGTTTGATTTGTTGTGTAAGCTGGTCCTAGTGTTCTCTTATCCCTGTTGCTCCTTATTTTCCCACTCTTACTATATTTTTTACTTGTGTTTATCCGAATAATAATAACTAAAATTCGTTTAAAAATAAAAAAATTTATTTACTGGGTCAGATTCAACACGAAAAAAGGCGCAGAATGAACAATCTAGGTAAAACTCGACTGATAAACGCCTTGGTATCCATCACCAAAAAAACCCCAATAAAAACGATATCTAGAAATGATCAGTGGCGTGCTATACACAACTTGCGTGGGTTTAAAACCACTGAGAAAAAGGTAGATGATGCCTGTAATTGTAGGGTTAAGAAACCGTTTGGTGTACGTACCAGGAAATATACAGAAAACTCGAATGGATCTCCAATTACTACACGCACCTCGGAAGAGACCGGTAGCCAAAAGCCTAACCCATGTAAGTCCGCCCCATCTATCGTCTCACATTCTTCATTGAGCCTGGTATTACATGCCCTTTTTTATTTTTTCAAATATCTATAACCAGCTACATTCGGATATGTATGAGTGATAATGTACTATCTATGTTTGATTCTCTACATAAGCTATACAAATGATTGTTAGTATGTCGACAGAGCCATTTAAAAAGCATATTTTTTCTGTTTGTAAGTTTAATAACCATGATAAAATATGAAATAGTGTGGTTAAGGAGTGATGAGCCACCTAGGATGGAGGGAAAGTCTCATATTTCTGGAATTTCAAGTGGTAAACACGGGTTTATAAACAGCGTACTAAAAAAAATTTCCGAAAATTCTGCATACAACGAGCTAATATTTAGAACAGAACAAAGATATTTTCCAAACGAATTTAGACAAGGAGGTGATCTTTCTTAATTTATTTATTCATATTTTTATTTCTAGTCTGATAAAAATAAGAACAGAGTGGGTATTTCAGTATATTTAATATAATTAACACGAAACCTATAGCTATACCCGCACTGAAATCATTCTTCAATACCATTAACGACGATAATTTAAGAAAACTATCAATTTTAACTACAAAGGGGTTGTACCAAAAGTATAAACATTGGATTGAAGAGATGGGAAAAGAGAATATCAAGGTTAATCTACAGCTACTAAACCCATTCGACACAAGAGTCAAGGATTTTAGACTATATTATGGCGAAATGTCTGCCTTTGATGACACTATTCCGTTAAGTATTAGGCAAAAGCATTTTTATTTTTTGTACTTCTTCAACTATACAGTTGCGCTGTACCAAAATCCAACGTACGATAGCAAATCTTGGTTGAAAGCATCATACGAAATAGCTAACTTTATGCGGGACAGTGGATTTTATGCAACTATCGATGTAGAAATTGATGCAGAAATTAAATATACAATTACGCAAGGTGAGAAGGAACTAAGTGTGGATCAAGGCCGGAGAAAAGTGGTTTTAAGTTTCGTTAGTCCTTACTATGAGGATAACAGCCATTTCAATATTGCATATATGCAGGCAGTGGAAACCGTTGCTCCCGGCTATTTTCCAAACGGCCAAGTGCCTGAGATGTTGATTGAACCGAAGTTTACTTGGAAGATATGCGATACAGACTACTTGATCCAGTCTGACTTGGAGAGAGAACTTCGTGCTCTTATTGAACCGTCATTTTTTACAGAGTGATTAATCATGATCACCAAATGGGGCTGGTTAGTTGTGATGGTATTTTTTTTGCTATTTCTAGCGTAGTATATAGGAACACTTGGATTGAAAGATGATATAATATCTATGAACTCAATAAAGACACCCTAGAAAACAAGGTTGTGTTTAAAGATAAAAACGTAGTGCAAGTGCACGTATTAAAGCACAATTTCCTTTCTAAGCTAACGGATCAGCACTTAAAAATAAATAAATAAAATACGATATAAGTATCGCAGCTCTACTGCAATGAATTACTTTGATAGTATCTGTAGCAGATCCTTCAATATAAAAGCCGTTAACCCCCATATTACATTATCTATTGCCCTGTAGTTGTACTTGAGCCCGAGTCGTTGGTGTATATCGGCCTCTACATGGTTTTTCGGATCATACAACCATGATAGTGGTAGTGTATATACCTTTTTCACCTCTGCTTCATTTATTTTCAGTTGCAAGTCATCAAAGTTGTGATTGATGTATCCAATTATGGGGTGCACTTTTGTTTTTAACTGCTTATTTGGCAATGGGTGGAGGTTTCCAAGAAAATGTATGTCCTTGATTGGTATTCCAATCTCTTCATATGTTTCTCTTGCCGCCGTTTCGAATAAATTGCCGTCGGATTCATCTTTCTTCCCTCCAGGAAAGCACACTTCGCCCTTATGAGATCTGAGATTGTCGCTTCTTTCGGTAAAAATCAAAGAGATTTCATTTCCAGAGTTGCAAAAAAGCGCTGCAACGGCCGCCTGTCTTATCTCTGAATCCGGAACAACGTATTTGTATCTTATTGGCTTCACTGTCTTGATATATTGATCAAGCCGATCTTTTATGAAATCAATCGAGTTGGTGTCAAGGTGTCTAAACCCGAAACTTGGTGGTGTTTCATTTCCGTTGCGCGAAAGCATTGATGGGATTTCACCACTTGTATTTGTCCCATATAACCGACTTGTGGTTTGAGTAATAAAATGATTTTCTACTTTCAGCAAAACGGCGCCAACATTTTGAACTCTTTGTGCAAATCTACTAGTCTTTATGACAGAATTCATGGTATAAACGCGGGGAGGGAGGATTCAAGGGAGATAAAACAGTAACACTCGTAGTTGGCGATATATTGTGTGTCCTAGTGTAGTTTTGTATTGGCACCTTGATATAGTGTAGAGTAAATTAAGAACATGTATGGATTCTTTACTACAATGCATTTATTTTAAACAATTGCATTTGATTTTTAGTGTGGGGCTGTTATTAGCTATAATGCGTCGGAATATTCGAAAGTGCGTTGTTATTAATCACAAGCTGGTCCATTTTTAGCAAGAACCAACCAATGTGCTGCGATTAATGTTGAACCAAGTATTTTAAGCGCAAAAAAACCAGGCTAAAGTATTTCAATTGTTTAGTACTAGTCACATGACAATCAATTCTGAACTACCAAATGAAAACAGTGAGCACATGCACACTAGCACAAAATGCCATCAATTAATTTCAGTTTTCCAACACAATACAAAGAAAACTAAGGTATAAATACACATCAATGTGCTTTGCTTTGGATCACTGCTGCAAATACTCTGTGTGGAAATAAACGGTTAATAAGTTTGGAAGTAAATAGCTAAAACCAAGATAAGAACAAGAATAAGAATAAGAATAAAAGTAAAATATGACGTTTGAAGACGCTACAAACAAAGGCGCACTGTTTGGAGAAATCATCGACAAGCAGTTTGCGTATTTTTTGTCACTGGAGTCTATAAGAAAACGCTGTTATGCTGTGTATGATGAAATTGAGAAGGGAAAGTCGGACTTTTTTGAGGTGCATAAAGACAAGCTCAAACCTCTGGTGGATTACCTATTGGAAATTATTCGGAAAGATTATGGTACTTGGTTGAAAGTTCCTCCACACGGTCGCTGGCGTTCATTTCAGATAGTTAAAAACGGTGAAAAAAGGGATTTGGTGGAAGAGCATGTTAATTCATGGATATCCCAAGGAGTCAGCCAAATCGAATGTGCCAGGAGAGTGATTGACTTGTTTGTGGTATCGGTTCTTTTAGATGCCGGAGCTGGTTCCAAATGGAAATATATTGACGATAAAACTGGTTTGGAGCTTAAACGCACTGAGGGTTTAGGTATAGCCAGTTTGAGAATGTATGAGGACGGTTATTTTTCTTCGGATCCTGAAAATCCATTTCGTGTTGATTGTAAGCTAGATAAAAGTCTTATGACATAGATTTTGTGACTATTGGCAATAATTCAATTAGACAAGCGGGTAGATGCTAATACCCACAGGCGCCTACTGCTGCTTACAGAAACAATTTTACAGTATAGTAACATATAACTATTCCATACGTGTGTAAACACACAAATAGCCAAAAAGCTAAAGCTAGTTGATACGAACTTAATAATGAAAGGAATGCAAGTCACCAATGATAACCCGTTGATTGGGGCTGAAAACAGGGCACTTTTACTACAAAGACTAGGATGTGTTATTGAGGCAGATAATAAATATTTTGTGAGCACTTCTGGCTCAGTAAAAAGGCCTGGCAATATGATTGGTAATTAATATACCTTATACACTATCTAGATAAAATAATGTCATTAGAACTTTTGGGATTTGCGGAAACCTAGTGCTCATAGATTTTGGTTTTTAATGCTAATTACGTCGTAGACTTCTTAATGAAAGGCAGTGATAACGAGAGGGTAAGCGTTTGCAGCTTGTGGGAGGTTATATCAATCGGATTGCTAGATGTATGGCCAAAAGCTGGTGCAGAATTGTCAGGAAAATCGCTAGGTGATGCCTGGGTTTGTAAGCTACTAGAGAAGAAAGGAGTTAGTTGTGATGGGGTCTCACCATCGGGTATAGTTCCATTTCATAAACTATCCATGTGGCTAACTTGGTCTCTAACAGAGGTGCTCAGTAGAGTTGGATCTATAGAGGTTTTAGACTTGGCTATGCTTACCGGACTTCCAGAGTATAGGAATGGAGGACTGCTTGTGGATATGGGTGTGATTGGGTTTAAATCTGATTTTGAAAATAAGTTCAAGGGAAAAGTTGTTGTTCAAGGCGAAGATAATACACCATTATATGAAGTTGACAGTGAGATTATAGTACAGTGGAGATGTTTGACAATTGTTGTGTTGGATAAGCTACACGATATTATGACAGAGACTTTGGGCGTTGACAAGAACACTTTCACGCTAAGCATGCTACTTGAAGGGGGTACTTGGAAGGTAAATATTTTTTTGGTTTGTTGATTTTTAGTTTTAAAGAAAACGCTGATAACTCGAGCAAAATTTTGAACAAACAAAATAGGCAGGGAGAATAGTGGCAGCAAAAATGAGGCAGAAAACAGGAGATCCTCCGTTTGGGATTATCTCTAGCGGAACTATATTCTAACTATGTGCACAACCTCGCTATATACTTTTATATGCAAAAATATCTCTGATTGTGGTTTGAACCAAACTTGAAAGCTCTTTTCTTATATTCAGTATCTAAACCTTTGTTCTTTTAAACTTTTGCAATTTTAAAACCTAGGTAAAAAAAATAAGCAAATAAAAAACAATAAGATCAACAAGATGAACTTGGTAAAACATAGTTAGAAGTATAAACAAATTTATTTTGTCAGATATGCGTGTACACCATATGTGATACTGTGATACTAGCAAGCATCAATGGAACTAATATTTCATTATATTTTCTCTACGCTTTTAAATCAAGAGTTATATTAAAACTATTAAAGAATTTACAAACAAGATAAAATCTCAGCTTGGAATCGCAGCTAGCAATGTTTGTATAGACATGATCAAAAGCTAAAGACCTGATTTCTTTGAATACTCATTCCAGCTGTTTTCATATACAAGAACCCCGCTTGAGTAGCCTAGGCTTTGCATGGCATCGGCAGCCATGAGACACCGCTTGCCAGCGAGGCAGTACAAAACTACTGGGTGGTCCTGGTCATTCTTTTGAGGGCGCTTGAAGTTGTATTTCTTCTCAAATTCATCATCATTCAGCTGAAGTGCTGCAGAGATTTCAGTGTGTGGGATGTTGTGTGCGCCTGGGATGTGACCTGAACCATACTCGCCTGGGTTTCTAACATCAATGATTGTGGCTCCTGGGAGCTTCTCCTTCTTTGAGATTTGACAAACCTCTTCGTATCCGATTGTAGTGTGACTCATGTTTGATAACCTCTTCCCTTTATTCAAAACGTATAGTAGAGCAAGCGTTACTAGAAAATAAACAAAAAGGGAGTCTATCATCTTTTATAGTTTTTCTGCCAAATATTTTTGCGTTTTTCAAAAAGTTGAATTGTGGTAAAATCCTGAGATTAAATCCTGAGATTAAACAAACAGCCCTATTATAAGCTTTACATTTTTTCCTCCCCTCTCAGAAATCTTAAACCAACAAAGAATTAAGCTCTTTTTTTTTTGCTTGAAATTGTTTTTCTTTGCGTGAGAAATAGTTGCATTTCGTATTACAAATCATTTTTATGTAGGCCTAAAATCAAGGCTCAACATTACTAATCAAATTAGGGTAAATTGAAAGCAGGACAGAAGAAATCACAAGGCATTATCAATGCTGGTTTGAGTATCAAAATTAACTATTTGACAGGAATTCCAAGTCACTAGGTAGTGGGCCTGCATTTGGTTATTCCACTTTTTATAAAAGGAGATTCAATGTGGCTGTATTTAACCACGCCGGAGTTGGTGTACAACCCAACAATACGCCCAAAAATGTCTTGTCAAAAAAAAGACAAACATATTAAGACCAATGGTAACATTTCACTGAGCAAATAACGTGAGCAAAGAGTCAAACGACATTGCTGCTTACAACGCTTTTTTAAGATTTCCTCTCACCCCCCCCCCCCTCTTCTAAGATGTATTTGGGCATAATAAACGAGTGTATATAACATTAACCAAAAGTATATACAACTGAATAAGTTTAGTACTAATATTTTGAGACCATTTTTGATGTGTAAGGTTAAAAGCTTGTTTTACTTTGATTTTCTTTAAACACACAAGAATGTTAGCGAGAAAGTGATAAAATTAATTGAAAATGGCTACAAATGACTATATACATTACAAGAGGTGGAATACTTAAATAAAGCAATGTATGCAGTAGTGATTTTTTGCAAAGGTGCAAGTGAATAGTGAATAAGAAGGGAAGGATACATAATTACACCAAGTCCAGTATGAGGATAAATTTATACCCTTTTATTGTATATCATTATCGAAATCCTTGTAAATTCTCAAACACTGTGTGCGCTTATTTACAACAAATTGATGTATAATTCGATTTTCTAAGTAAAACGTGACCCGGGGCCACGCTAACTTGATAAAAAAAATGATGAAAAGGTATAAACCTGATACCGTGAAGTCATCTTTTATATGTTTGCGCTGTACCCTTTTTTTTTGCAGTGAAAATACAGTAAATATAACCAACTAAAGATGCTTACGTTTAGCAAATAACCATAAACCATAGACAAAAACCAGCTTTTGGTTTGGATATTACAAAAGCTATTAGATCTTTAATATATAATGTATAAACCGGATGTGCTTTGACAGTTCAATTGGTCGTAAATAAGGAAACCGGAGAGATGATTTCAAGTATTTACCAATCAGAAGGAATGAGAAGGCAAAGTCACATAATTGGAGAAATAATAAGTGGAGGGAGGGGTTGGATCTGAAAAATGTATGCAATTTCAAAAAGAAAAAAAAAATAAATGCAAAACATTAGATTTGTCAACCTCTTGAAACAAGGACTGCCATCATTTTTTCACCTGGAAGAGAACACATTTATTGTTTCGAAAATCCTTCGGAAAATACTTGTAGTTAAAATTACCCATGCTTTTACCAAATAGAAATCAACATTCCATGAAAAAAAATTTTAAAGTTATTGATGCTATATAACATTAGCAAAAACCACCTTGACCTTTTCTTCTGTTCCTTAAAAACGAGGCACTGAGTTAAATAGATAAAAACTAATCGTAATAAACGAAAAGAATCTCCCTAACAACGAATTTACACCATCTTTACAAGTGGAAACATAATTTTTTTTGAAGTAAAAAGAGCAAAACAGGTTCTATAGACGAGATATGTTCGAATACAGTACTGAAATAAAAAACATTCCAAAAAGCTGGACCGTGGTTCATTCTGATAGTACAGATACAGGTGGTGAGCCAGTACGACGATTCTACCAGTCTCCAGAAGAGCTCGTATCTACAGAACTGGTCCTAGGCAATAACAGAACGCTATATGATCTCTTTGAGTCTGCGAAAAAGGAGTATGGAGACATGTTGTTGTTTGGAAGACGTACCCTGTTGAATATCATAAAAGAGGAAAAAAAACTTCCAGGTCCAAATAATACAGAAAGAATTAAAACCTTTAGTTACAACACATACTCAGACTACAAGTGGATATCACAAGAACAAGTGTGGGAACAAACAGGATATATCGGCAGAGGGCTTGCAGACAAAGACAGAGGAGCAGGGGTGGAAGAAAAGGATGTGCTTATGATTTTTGCGCCTACAAGTCAGGAGTGGATGCTAATGGCAATGGCATGTGTCAGACAGAATATTGTAATAGCCACAGGTTATGAAACGCTGGGCGAAGAGATGTTGACATATTGTGCTACAACATCAAAATCAAAATCTATTTATTGCAGAATAGATTGGTTCCCAAAAGTAGTCAACCTTGCCTTGAAATCTCCAAATATAAAGAGCGTAATATATTTTGGAGATGATGAGTATGAGAAACATGATACTGAATTGAGAGAGCAGATTGAACAGTCTATCCAAAAGATAAAAGATGCTGGACTAAAAGTCATTTCACTTAAGGAGCTTGAGGCAATAGGGAAGGATAAAAGTGGAGAAGATCCACAATCCCTAGATAGAAGGCCATCTCCGGACGATTTAGCAATGATAATGTATACATCGGGATCAACAGGAGTTCCAAAAGGTGTATTAATGAAACACAAAAACTTTTGTGCGTTAGTGGGTGGAATTCAGAAGGCTTATTGGGGTTTATTTAATAAGGACGACGTGTTGCTGGGATATCTTCCTCTTGCACACATACTTGAATTTGCTGTAGAAATAACAGTTTTATCTCTTGGGATGAAAGTAGGGTATGGAACTCCAAGAAGTCTAGTTACGTCCTCAGTTAGAAACTGTCTTGGGGACTTACAGGCATTGAGACCAACGATAATGGCAGGAGTTCCTCAGGTATGGAATGGAATAGTTAAAGAGATAAAGAACCAATTGCAAAACAAGGGGAAGCTGACAAACTATCTGTTTGAAGCAGCGCTTAGTTCAAAGTGGGAAAAGTTCCAAAAAAATCCAATGTGTAGCAATAACTTATTTGAACGCATTATTTTTAGCAAAGCTAGAGATATTGTTGGTGGACAACTCAGATTGGCTCTGTCCGGAGGTGCGCCTATATCAAATGAAGTTCAGAAGTTTATATCGTGCGTTTTGTTTACGCTGGTCCAGGGATATGGGATGACGGAAACATGTGGTGTGATATCCATACAAAGACCTGAAAACTTTGTGCTAGGAACTGCAGGAGTTTTGCTTCCAAGTTTGGAGGCAAAATTGGTTAGCGTCCCCGAACTTGGATACCATAGTGAGCAAGGGAAAGGTGAACTCTGGATTAGAGGTCCCTCAACATCTATTGGATATTTGCAACCCTCTGAATCTGACTCTGCGGTTGATAACATTGGGGCAGATCCTATACCCGATACATTCACCGAGGATGGGTGGGTCAAAACAGGTGACATTTGTATGTGGGCAGAAGATGGTCAATTGAAAATAATAGACCGAAAAAAGAATGTGGTAAAAATGGAAAATGGAGAATACATTGCATTGGAAAAACTGGAGTCGATATATTCTGTGTGCAAATACGCGACAGCTGTGTGCATAAACGCCAGATCTGACCAACAACAGCCTATTGCCATGATTTCAATTGATGACAAGCTCATGTCAAGGTTGGCACATGACGTGAACCCAAATCTTTCTCCTAAAAGTATTTCCAGGCATGAGTTTTTGGTTGACAATAATGCCATTGATATTGTGCAGAAAGAAATGCTAAAAATCGCAAAACAAAATAACTTGGCAAGAGCGGAGACCATTTGTAATGTTGTTATTGATACAGAAGAATGGAGTGTTGAAAACCAAAAAATCACGGCTGCACACAAGTTACAGCGAAGAACAATCGAGAATTCGCTCAAGCAAAGGCTAGATGTGCTTTACAATAAGAAGAGTTCGTAATTTTTTTTGTCGCCGATTTGATCTTGTCTAGTTCGATTTGATTACCTTTTATTAAATAATTTCATTGTTTTTTTCATTTGAAGACAACATTTTTCTAATAAACACGGGCCAGAGGTAGAGAGTAATAGTTATAATTATTGAAACCCATCAATACTAGTTTTTTTTTAATACGATATATAAAGGGATAAGGATAATAGAAACATATGGCAACTACAAAGGTTAGTATAGAAAACTCAACTCTGAGAGTTTAAGCAAACAAACTAAGCAAGAAAACACAGGCTCCCATGAGAACCTTAGAGTTCAGTGCAGAAGCGAAACTAGCAGAGGAAGGTGATGAAGTGTCATCTGACTCGGAATCAGAGTCTGAGCCATCATCTGAGCCTGAAGCTGAATTTGAGCCTGAGCGTGAGCTGGATGAACTCGCAGAAGTGGAGCTGCTGGACTTGGTTGATTGGGTTGATTTGCTGCTAGAAGAGGATGTAGACTTTGTGCTAGATGCACTGCTTCCTGGAATCGAGTATGTGTCATTGCCTCCATACAGACACTTGACGGTCACGCTTGAGACATACATGGAATAGACAGTGCTGCTAGTGTAGGGAGTGGGTGATCCAGCCCAGTTTGCGGTACCTTCTTGGCCAGTGTTACCACCATCCCAGATGGAGAATGAGAATCTAGCTTCTCTGTCAGGGAATTTAAACATTTTAGCACTGGCATCCCATGTGTCTGCTCTGTTCACAGTTCTAATAAGGGATCCGTCAAGAAGCCATTGGATACTATCCAAGTTCCACTGGATGGTATAGTCGTGGTAGTTGGAGGACGTATCGCTAACTGGCTTGCTCTCAACCATCTTTGTGAAGTCCAATTCGTCATCATAGTAGTAGTTTGTCTGGACAGTGTTCTTAGTCTTTCCGACCCATTCAAAATCTATTTCATCACCAAACTCGTTACGCAAAATCATTGAGGTGACAACACCCGGTGCTGCAGAGCCTGATTTGATACGTGCGGTAAAAGTACCGTGATCTACCCATCGTGTGAAGTATACTGTGCTGCCTTCACCAGGACCGGTAAGACTGCTTCCTGGCTTGAGTTGCATAACAAGGTTGTTTCCAGTGATGCTAGCATGGCTGGCATCACCTGTGGAGTACCATACTTGCTTGTTTGGATCGTTAAATTTAGACAACTCTACAAGGTCGCTGGATGATGGGAAATTGTATCCGCTCATGTCTTTGCAGTGTGGCTTGGCCCAACATGAGTTTGGGGAGTATGAGTTTGCGGGTTCACAGTTGCCCAAGATACAAAACCCAGCGTTCGAGTTACAATATCCTTCAAAGCAACATGGTGAGTCCTTTGGACAGTTGGATTTTCCATCTCCATAGTTTTTGCAGGCACCGTATACGTTTTTCATATAAATAAAGGACAAAAGCCCTGTTGTCAATAACATCGACTTCATTTTCGTAAGTTTTTGATAGTTTAGAGTTTAAAGTTATTAGGGAACAGTTCGTGCGTTAAAAAGAAATAATATTAACAAGAAGTGGTTTTTCAGAGGAAATTTCGTATATCTGTAAACTTGATTATTTCAGCAATCATTTATACAATTTATTTTACCCCCTAAGCGGGAAAAATGCGTCGGGTGATTGAGTAATTATTTAGTGGTAGGGTAGAAAAAAAAATTTTCCTTGAAAGAGATAAATCAACTGCGCGAATTCACAAACAGATGTAATTTACATAACCCGATATTAGCTAACATTTATTATTTTCTTTTCTTTTGCTAGATGTGCAAAATAAAAATGCAACTATGAGAAATAATAGATTGCTATTTCAGGTAGAGAGCTATGCTGTTGGCTTTTGTACAAAAACACAAGGCCAAGAGTATGAATGCTCCAATGGCTAGCAATGAATTGGTTTTTGCAAACAAGATTGTACAAGTCAAACTGTAGATTTCCGTTTATTAAACAACCAGTTTTTTTCAAAACAATGATAAAAAGGCTGCTGATATTGTGTTGGGTGCTTGAGCTCACGACACTTATAGCCACCAATGGCACCATTGGTTTATGTGTTGATTGTTTATAATTTTGGCTATGGCCAATAGCTTTAAACGATTTAATAACTGACATTTATCTAGCTTATTAAATCTCGTTTTGTAAACATAAAGTAATAAACGTTCCAAAATAATTCACAACGTAATTTAAATTCTTATTTTCAGCGTATCTCCAATAGCAGTTATAGAAAATTACAGCATTCTGTTTCGACCTTAATGTGATATTTATACACCCAATCGTCATGTGGTTAATTATTTATAAATCTAGAAATTAAATTACCGCAAAAAAAATTAGCAAATAATCACAGAAAACTTAGATCCAGGAAATAAAATTGGAATAATTAAAACTGTAAGTATATGCTCAACAAACATGTCACATTGAGGCAACTGAACCTTCAGCTATTTCGGAAAAGCTTCAACAGTCAACAATAATCAATTAATGCCATTCGTTTACCAATACTGAAATTTGATAGATTTTGATGATTCCCATTAAATCACTTTATTCTCGCTATTTAATACTCCAGAAAGACCTTTGTATTGTGTCATAGTATTAGTGGTAATTTTATAGGCCAATGCCAACTTCGAGTAATGGTGACTAAAATCCCTGATAAATAACTAAAAATAAAAAAAACGGGTACCAAGAACACCAAAAGCGTTTTTATTGTAACAAATTCCTGGCAGCAGTTAAATGGCTAAGGATGCTAGGAGCACTTTCCCACCTTTACGATAACGGATAAATATATGCTGGTATTTTGGGTTTCAGTTGTTGGAAGAAGGGATAGGGGTGAAGGGAGGCAAATGTTTTGACAGATATATTTAGTTGTAACTGGTAGTATAATGATGGTGACCCAGTACCAAGTCAGTAACATAAGGATTATTTCTTTTCTATCAAAAGGGGTCACATCATATCTAGCTTTTTTCAGTTTTTGAGTTTTGGTACTTGGTACTTGGTACTTGGTTTTTTGATTTAGTCTAAAGTGAAATGGGTTTGGTAAATAAATCTATTGGAGCGAAGGCTAATTAGATATATCATTCTGTCCACCGAGTTGACAAAATCGTCTAAATTTATTCTAATTTAATTGATTAACAAATGATAAACATCAATACTACTATTAGAAATTGTAACACTCACAAAGTAACAGCTTTGATTTTCACCACATTTTGTCAAATACTAAGTCCAACCATTAAATAATAAATATTAACAAAAACAGTATCATGGAAAAAAACAAACACCGAAACTACGGTAAACTCTCTTTTTTGCAAGTACGAGTGAGGAGTGTTTGAGATGTGCTAACTATGAGGTCAGCTTGAATTTACCAAATCCATTTTGATGGTGTGGTGTTAAGGAAAGAAAACCCGAATAGCAGATATGTTAAAAAAAGGCTGTTTCTTACATCTCCTAGATGGTTGCGTTACCACCATACCCGCTTGGTTTGGTGCTAGGAAGTATGCATCAAAGTGATTTTGTATTCCATTGTTGCTTGTAACTTCAAGCATATATGTATATATGATGAACGAATGGGAGTCAGAAAGAAGGTTTGGACTAAAACCAAAAAGGTCAAGCCAGCCGTGTTTTAGCAAGAACTTATTCGCCCTATTGCAAAGTAAAGTCGCTTTTCAGCCAGCCCCTTTGGTATTTTACTCTCTTTAAACTTTATAAATAAGATATACGGAGATAAGTTTATTAAAAAAATATTTTTTTATTCTATTTTTGTCCATATACATGTATATTTATATAACAAAGTTGAACATGAATAGGAATAGGTAGCAAAAAAAGGGTATACCACTAGAGCTAACCATTATATGAACTTTAAACTATCAATACTCAGTCTATGGTACATACTTCATTGTGTTTTTTTCAAATAATAAAATGTCAGCTATACTGCACGCATGCTGTTGGTGCTTTTGGACAGCTCTAACTGCTGTGTTTCGTTGAGTAGGTTATATGTACATAGCCAAAGACAAAGCCATCCATTACGATGGCGGAGTAAAAATTAACAAAGTGTTTTTAACAATTTAGTTGATTCCATTCCAACAAAGAAAAAAAAATGGTGAAATTCTTGAAAAACTATTTGTCAGATACTTATTGGATAGTCAAGAATGCCTGGTTAAGCCCCAGAAAGGTCGTAAATCTCCTTGCAATATTTACCAATTGCTACACTGAAAATAAGTGCAATAAAAAAAAGGTGCTTGTCTTCATTGACGTGTAGAAATCAATGGGAGTTTTTGCAGCTAAAAATAAAGTGTTCATAACTAAAAGCACAAGCTTCAAAACGTCAATAAACACAAGGTTTGAGTTTAAATTTAAAAAATCTACTTTATCATCCTTTAATCTCCAATCCAAAAACAAACTTAAAAAAGAGGACGAAATAAATATGAGAATAACGAGTTGGGGTAAACTAGCAATCTTTAGCTTTGTACAGCTATCGATAAAGGTGATGGGAAACCAAGATTTGTATTTGCCCAAGCTTTCCTTTGAATACCCATACCTAGGTACATTTACATTTACATTTACGCTTAGAATTGTCTTTGGTTTTATCTCATCTGCTGATAATATAGAGATGTTACTTTTAAAGATGGCGCATTGCCTAATTGTAAAAAAATTTAGACCCATCCACTCATAGTATTATTTAAATCGAACCACTAAATAGACGAAGGTTTTCACAATGAAAATTGGGATTACGGCGGTGATGCAGTAATAAGCAACAACAATGGAATATTCCTGACCCAGAATCTTCCTTCGAGAAGAGGTTGGTTGTGGAGTATTGAACATCTACCCAAAGAAAGCTGGGAAGTAAGTGTTGATTTTACAGTTGGACAAGGAAAACCAGGATTGGTAGGAGATGGATTTGCCATTTGGGCCACAAAAGAGCGTGTCACATCGGGTAGGTTGCTCATTTACTAGCTTAACTATACTTTTTCTGACTAGTGGGTCAGAAATCCAGACATTTGAAACGCATTCTTTCAAAATACTTTAAATAGGTCCAGTTTTTGGAAACAGAGATTTCTTTACGGGTCTTGGGCTATTCTTTGACACCTATGCCAATAGCAAAGAAAAGGTAAGTACATCAAAACACCGCAAAAACGTCACCATATCAATAATCTTTTAATAAAGCTAGAACTAATCCCTAACGATTAAAAAAAAATAGTTGTCATTCCCAATTGTTGCTGGAATGATCGGTGATGGCAAAACTGGATATGATTTTTCCAGTGATGGTCTCAAACACAGTATAGGTCACTGTGATGTAAGTTTTGCTACATACATCTTGCTTTGCTTTTTTAAGAAAATTATACTTAATTTTGTGTAAACAATAGAAACTATTTTACCGCAACCAGCCTACACCATCGACTGCCCGTATTACTTATATCCGTAGCAAACTTCTAAGGGTAAGCATTAAAGAAGTCAGCTTTTTACCATAATATATGCATGTACAATAATAAAACTTGGATGTATATAATTGTGCGAGCTTAGGTCGAAATTAAAGTCGGAAACCAGGATTTCGTGAACTGCTTTTCTCAAAACAATGTAGAACTTCCTGATGACATTTATTTAGGTCTTTCAGCATTAACAGGAGATCTCAGTGGTAAGGATACCTCTTACGCAATATTTAAAGTGTATTTTTAGGCGCTTTTCAAAGTCTTCTTTATTTACTATGGCCTTTTATTTTGGTTTAGATGCTCACATTGTTCACAGAGTTTCAACCAGTCGATTGGATGAGAAATCTACAGAAACGCGCTACCTGAACCCAGTAAGTTTTTTCAACAAGTTTGGCTTATTTTATTTTATTTTATTTATTTCCTAACACAAGTGTTAAATACCAAAAAACCAACTTAATCACATTTGATTTTCAATTCTATAGAGCACCTCCTCGAACTTCCAGTCAACAAACAAATCCTTTTTCCCATCTTTGATAAAACTGGCCATTGTGGGTGGTGTACTTTTCGGAGCTTACAAAGGATATCAGATTTACACTGCCAAATCCAACAAACGATTTTAGCACACCTTTTTCCCCCGTTTCTTATACATCCATTCTTTATTTTTATCGAGTTTATACTTTTATATATATTTTTTAACTTTTTTTGGGATTTAGCTTAATAAAAGTTGTTTTTTGTAATTTGTGATGGTTATATCACTCTTTTGCTAAACCAACCTGCGCAAACACACCCTTTTGCGACTTTTATTTGGTGTGTATTATTCATGATTTCACCAAAACTTACAACTATACTAACCAAAGATCCAAAGGGATTTAATTGGTTCAAAAATGCGCAAAGAAATTAACAAGGAAAATATAGCTTTGACAGTGTTAATTGGGGGGTCAATGTGTTCAGATTTATATGCAAATAAAGTAGTTCAGTAAATAGTAAGAAGCTCTTCTTTCTCTAAATCCGCATTTGGTTTCCTATATTTTGTAATATTGTACAGGAGACTGCTCCCTCGGCTTGAAATCGGACAAACGAACGAGCTGATTACGAAAGCATGGTTTTCTTTAGTATATTAAAAGGTATTGTACTTCATTATTTATCTTGTGCACCAGAATATTACACACCACACTCTTTCTCAATTTTATCTCTAGCTATTGAGTTTATATTTATTATGTAAATACCGAAAAGATTAGAAGTGATTCAAATACTTTATTCATAATTCACCAAATCACTTGCTTTAAACATACATATAACTCGTAAATTCAAACAAAAATAAATATACAAAATAAAAACAGTCCTTGCATTCCTGAATGCTGTACAGAGCCTGCACAAGACGTATGTAGAAGATAGCGGTAATCCGTTTTTTGAGCTGGCAAGACATGGTTTGTACGCAGGGGGAGTGATTGAAATTGTTATAGGAAATCTAGAGGTAACTTAAAAGTTGAAAAATATCCGAGTATATCTGCTTAGTAGTTATCATTTCAACTAAATCCAAAGAAATAAACCCACTGGTTTTATGTGTGGGGTTGCTTAGGTGACCTTTCAAAATACTCCGGGTGAAATCCAGGTTGCAGTTCACAATAGCAAAACGCTCTCAAAAAGTCATAAAACACCACCTTTAGAGGATATTTGTTTGCCATTTGATTCACATGTTAATATGGTGACAAAGGGTGATTTTTCAGTCTACAAAGTTGATGATATGGATTAGTAAGTCCTCAATAATTTGTCTCTTATTCCCCCTTTTTACTATTTTTTTTCTATCTAGCGAATGGTCAAGAGTATATAAAGCCAGAATATACAATATAAACAAAGAGAATTTGAGAACCATCATGAAACACAGAGTGGTTCAAGAGTCAGCTTTGTCTAATATATACTAATACCTACTCAATATTTTGAGTAAGACGTATACCCCGCCCCCCCCCTACTATGTTTTTAAAGGGAGTGGAGTGTGATAGTCCAGTCTAACTTTAGTGCTGATTATGATATTTGTTATACATGCTATATATTTTTTGTATTATTTTTTAACATAGCTGGACTAAAGAGGTTGTAGCTCCTGATGATGCTGAGGGCTGGTACACAGTATATTTGATCAATTGTAAATCTAACACAAAGATAGAGTTTTGGGTAAGAATATTTTTTGTGTTCATTTGCATACTTTGAACAAATGTTTTTAATCGACTAATTAAACAGCTTTTGTTTCTAAATATAGTCTAGGGTTAATATATATCAACAGAAGGGGCACAACTTTTTGAGTGCTGGAGACTACCCCACTCCTTATATGTATATTCTCATTTGTACTATACAACACCTTGTTAGTCTGTACTGGCTGATTACAATGATCCAAAACAAGCAAGTTATATAATATATATATATTGCGCGACTAATCACTGCCATTAGATACCCGAATTGGCAAGTTTATTTTGCTTTTCTTTTATTTAAATTTAGATAAACACTATATAGAAAGTCGGTAAAGACCATGCACAAAGCAATGTAAGTTTCTGGACATTTCAGGATAATAGCGTTTTCTTTGCTTTACTTGTGACTTGCTACTATCTACTAGTATATATCTATCTAAACGATTATATTTCCTACACCGCTCTTCCATTCCAGGAGGTATTTATAAACAATGCTTAATTTATAAATCAAAAGTTTGCATAACCTACCTTTTATAGCTTTGTCACATTTTTGATGGCTGGATTAGAAACTACCTACTATGCGGTAAGTTAAGTAGTGTTTGTATCAAACATAACTTTGGGACTCATAATTACCTTGAACCATAGGTAAAAACACTCTTTATGAGTTTCGGAATAGATGCCATTGAGTGGAACGTAGATATATTTACCAGTGATCTGTAAGTGCTGAGATTCTATTGCTTTGCTTCTGTCTTTGTTTCTTACCCCCTTCATTTTTTTAAGCGACAAAACGATGGTTTTAATGTAACCATAAAATGAAATTGTCACATTTCTTTAGGTTTAGACTAGTGTTTTATGTCTCTCTCTCAATGTCGCTCTACTATGGACTGGCATCAATTCAGCAGTGCTTCCCACCCGAGAAATTCAAAAAGATATTCACATTTACAATGGTTATGGTAAACACACTACTAATCAAACGCTTGTGCGTCTTGCATTTCTTTTTTGAAAATCACTATATGTTAAGAACGATTTGTGCTATATTTAACTAGTATGTGCTGGACATGGCCTACTTGTATTATTCAGACGAATTTTTCTCACTTAATAACCGACGATTTGGTGTAAGTCTAAATGAATGTGTATGTATAACCACGTCTATGCGGTTACCTGATCCAAATAGATTTTGTCTATATATCCATTTACTGGCACGGTTTTTTAACACACAAATAGGGCTTTTGGCTTTTCCTAGCAAACACGGTTTATATTATCTGGCTCTTTCTTGCTTTTTCGGATTCGCTTAACAATATCCCGTACAACACTGAGGCGTTTAAAAATAGTAAGTAGATGGTGCTCATACTCGGTTGTCTCTATTTACGGTATGTTATTTTAAACAATAAATATAGAAAAGAGCCTAAGGTATATCTACACGATCTGGGGAGCGTTATTCATTTTGCTTTGCTTATTCTTTGCAGTTGTTCTTCCGTTTTTACACTATTTGAACAGGATTGTATATTTTACATATTCTACCTGGCTAGCCGTAGCCTTGTTATATTTTAATATTATTGCCTTGGAGGGTTACACTGCGTAAGTGAATTTTATTGTAAAGTATCAGTGCTATTTGGAATTTTTTTGTCCATTAATTTCCTCAGTCTGCCTTATTAACTCGCTTTTTGCAAGATATTTCTTTAATACTAGAATTCTTATATGGCTAACTAACTTGTATAGGTTTGTATTCAAAAAAAATCTGTCTTCAAGAAAAAAGTCAGCAGTGTTTAGGTGTGAAATATACCCCCATTAGTAGAGAAAAAGCTCTCTTTTTCTTTTCACACCCCATCCCCCCCTCCCACCATTTACCCATTACTACTATTATTATGTTTAAAAACAGCATCAATAAAATATATTTGTGTTCCTGAAAACTCGGCTAATTTTTACCATCCGATTTTCAAGGCGAACCATTCGCTGCATTAATTTCAGAATTATTTAATCTCAACAGTTTTGTTAATTTAGCAGTACACTAGAATGAGTGGAGTTACTCCATCAAAAAGAGTTGAAAGTAAATTAATGCAAGAGTTAATATTTTTTTATATCAAAGCTGAGCTAAAGGAAAATGCGCACTGTAGACTCAAAAATATAAATAAAAGTATGCAAAGACAGGCTCAAACGTTTTTTCTTCTTTTTTGAATAGAAAGGTAAATTATCAAATGAACTCACACTAAACTAAATAGAACCAACAAAAAACAAGTACTTTGAGGGGGTGGAAATCCGAAATTGCGATAAATAATTAAAATATTGTAGAAATGTACGACCAAACAAATACCAATCGCGGAAATAACTATTCTGCAAACGGAAATGAAGGCGATGGACAGACACGAACTAGACCAATGAAGTTTAAAGAAAAAGGATTGTCGGTTTTAAGGAGGAAGGTGGATGCTAGCAAAACATCACAAGCCCAACAATCTAGTAGCAACTCCGGAAGATATGATGATTTCGGTGAGAAGGTTGATCCAAAGGACGGAGCACATCATGCTGAACTTGAACAGCAAAATACTAGGTTGGAAGGTAATTTGATAGCGGATAGTGGCAGCGGAAAGCAAAATGTAGAAGGAATCGAACTGTCAAACACTCTTCATAAGAAGGGGAACCGGCACGAAGGACGCGAAATGGAGGAAGATATGAATAAAAGTAACGATCCAAACATTGCAAACAGTATGGAGGGGAAAAATTGTGCTTTCAGAACTCATTCCGCTTCAACTTCGACAGCCACATTACGAATAAACAGCAAATTCTTCCCCAATCTACTAAAGGGAGATATTGTGGTTATACGGCTTGTAAAAAACAATCTACCTAAAGGGGACAACAGTAGTAATTTATATTCAGACAATACAAAGGCATCAAAAGATAAAATTGGCTTGCATAATCTCGTTGTTGACGGCAGGGGTAAATCGGATAGCAAAAGTACTAGCAAAAATTATGCTAGAGAGTCATCCGGGGGAGTTTCTTTTAAAAACATCAAGGGTAAGCTTCTATTTATTGTTTTGGGCAGTTTGCCTTTTTATTCATTTTTTTTACTTGGCTTGCCTGATGTAAAAATGTTATGATATTTTCATGTATAAACAGTTAAAAATACCGATATAACTAACTGTTTACTCTTGTTAAATTTTAGCTGCGGGCAAAAGCAAAGAAAAAAAGGGAGAGAGAGCTGGACAAAAGCGAACTTCGTCAGTGGGGATAGAGGATGAAGATGTGAATGAAGGAGTATACGATACTTTGGGTTTTATAAAACCAGACATACATAGGGTGGCTTATTTAGAAGTTGATGACATAATTAATGACTCAGGTCAGTTTCAGCTTACAATTTTAGACGCAGTGACAAAGTCAATTTGGGGGCAGAATCTATCAAAAATGCGAGCAGTAGTTAACAGGGTTAGTGATGAAAAGAGTGAGGGAAAGAGGAAGGTCGGATTAGATTTTGTAGAGTTTGCAATACGAGATCAGAAGATTAGCAGAGGCGATATGTGGCGGATGTGGAGAGGATTGAATGGCAGGATGATTTATGGCGGGCAAAACTTGGTGACACAAAATGGGATTAAGGTTTCGGTTAAGCGAATATTTAGAGGTGGTAAATTTGCATCAAGTGGATGTATTGTGGATAGTACCACACCGCTAATACGGTCGGATTCGAGTCGAATAGTGATAATGATTCAAATCAGCCAGGAAACAAATGAATTTGAAGAGGATGGGGAGGCGTATTCAGCAAAGATTTTAAGATTTTTTCACGAACTTATTTCCAATTGGAACACAGTTCGTGTAAATCATATGGTTTCGATAATTTTTTTTACACGAGTGATATATGAGGAGATAGAGGCAAAGTATGTACCAACAGCACGGTTTAATGAGGATCTTGGGTTTTGGTACTCTGATTACTACAAAATTCTGGTAAATATGGAAGCTAGGGCAGACTGGACTAGTATAATTACGAGGTTGTATTTAGAACTGAGACAGTTTTCTAAAGATATACTAGAGGTTCAGTTTCCAAATAATACCAGAGAGATTATGGGTAGACTGAGCCCAGCAAGACAAGGAGGGTTTCTAGAAGCGATTAACCTAGGACTGAATTCGTTTACAGACTGTATAATTACCAATGATATGATGCGAACGGGAAAGTTTATTACTGTTGTAACAAATTCAAGCGGGATATTTGATGTGGACAAAAAACTGCTGCGAATAACTAATGAGAGGACAACAAGTTTGGGGTTGAGGATAAATTTAGCGTGCATATCGCGAAAACCTCTATTTCTACCTCCTGTGTTGTGTTATAAAGGGGCAGTAGTACCATCAGAACAAGACCAACTGGTTGCTCTCCAAAGAAGGGCCTATGATGAGCGTGGTTTGGGAGTTAGAGATAATAATCGGGTTTTAGGAATGGTACCGCTCGGTATGGGTGCACACACAAGCGACATAGAAGGGGGTTCGAACAGTAACTGGCCACAGCGACTCGAAGCTACACGTAAAATAGACCCAGAGACACTTGATTCATTATACTTTGATGAGGATAACTGGACAAAAAACATAAATTATTACTTAGAGAACTGGACGAGCCCATACGAGGGTTTGGGGACAAATGGCGCTTATAGTCGAATTGAGTACACAGAAAGAGGCGAATTCCATTCCAAGAGTGTGGATAACAAGTCATCAGTGATACCGACAGCTCATTCTGTAGAGCACGAGGTATTTGCAAAATCACAATACGGAGGTAATGGTGTGTCGGTACAAAATAAAAAAGTACCAGGGAATGTGTATTCACAAGTTATGGACGAGGCTTTAACATGCGTTTCTAATTCTTCGGCTAATGAGGATACAACGCGATCATTCTTAAAAGTGATACATTATTATAAGCCTAGCTGGATTACTTGTGGATTTTATGGAATGGATGAGCCAAAAACCGGCTCAAAAAACAGTTTTGTTTCGAATTTTAAAATAGGGAACTTGGCAAACACAGGGATAGCTGAATTTATGAAAGTTGTTCCGCAGATACCCGACTTTAAGCTAAGTTCGTTTGGATTTTCATTGGGAAGTGATTCTAGCGACAGACTCATTGAAGCATGCCGAGCTTACGATTCTGCTCTTTTTTGCAATATTTCAAGACAGGATAGGTCATTTCTTCCTGGAGAAAAACAAAAAGTAGAAGAGTTTCTCAATACCAAATTAACCAACAAGACGCTCAATAATTCCGATGTTACAAGTAACTATTCGTACAGATACAACAATTTTGAAAGAATTCCAACGTTTTCAAATGAATTTGAACAAGAGCTAAGAGAAACAAAAAGAAGTAAAGGGAAACCAATTGATAGTATTAAGCGCTCGAGCTTTACCGGTGAGTTTGGTATAAATAACTTGCTTCCAGAATCCAGTATAAACACACGAACGGTGGGGAATAAAATATTTGAAAACAGGTTTACTAATAGCGAAGGAAGGCCAGAAGCTGAAAGCCAAGAATCACGATCAAGAGTGAATTACAGAGAAAGGATAGTTACAAGTGGAAAGAAATTCGAGCAAGTACCAGCAGGAATGTTGACTACAGGGTTGAGTTTTGATCAAAAAAATGCACAAATATTCAAAATCAGCAGAACCAAGGCACAACCAAAAAAATCAGATATCGGTTATGAAACTAATCCTGAGATGATAATAGAGAATAGCAGCATTCTAGCAAGAAACGCTTCAAGCGCGACTACTTCGACAAACCAAAGGTCGATAGATGAAAAGAATAGTGTGGATCTAGTCATGAAGGCAGTCGAAATTCCTGGTAAAAATGAAGTTTTTGGCAATAATGAGTTTGGTAATGATTTAAAACTACAAACTTATCAAAATTTTAAGCGTCAAGAGACATCCAAGCTTCTAGACAGGCAGGGTTATGGGTCTTCCAAGGTAAACAATTTGGATCTAACTCCAGATGTTATTTTGGCGCGAGCAGTTGAGAACTCTGTAATCAACGACACAAAGATGCGCTCATTTGTATCATCTTCACTCCCAACAGGATCAGAATCGATGTTTAGAGCAAAAAACACTTTACTTGTTAAAAGGCACGCAAAAATGACAGGGTTAATAAAGAAATCTTCAGTAGAACCGCCCATAACCTTTGTGAAACAAGAAGCTATATCACAAGAAGTTGAGGTAAAAGAAAAGTTAGGATTGAATAAGCAATATCTGCTTCAATCTGGAAAGTTTCCACGCAGGAATAGTGAAAATACATCTGGTGGAATAGCTTATTCAGCTGGTGGTAACTATGATAATGCGAAACTATCTTCTCGGAAACCTGCCTCAAAGCTTTCATCGGAAACACAGGATAGTAGTATACAAGAAACCAAAGTTCAGAGAAGAAATGTAGTTCATTTTGAGGCTCTCAGTGGTGGAAAATTTGCAGGAGGAGGTTTTCCGGAGGAGCATTTGATGAGATATTCTCGTAGTTATCATGGTGGTATCGACAGCATCAAAGAGATTAAATCAATGTCGCTGAAAATACAATCAACAGGCAATGACCAGGGAAGAGTGGTTAAGTTTAAATCAGCTACGTATGGTATGGCTGCATATTCAGATGACTACAGTTTAGACAGTGACATAGATCCTAATGGAGTTTTTATTTGGCCTATGAGATACAAAAAATATGGATCTGCGTATGAATCAAAGGCAGGTATTGAAGAATTCAGATCTGGAAAAAGGGCCGAAGCCCGCAGGGCTACTAGCCAGCCTTACAACAAAGAAAAGCTAATGGAAATGTTTAACATTCCTAGAGAAGGGAAAGAGAATTCGCACAGAAAAGTATTTTACATAAAAAATAGAGATTTCTTGATTAAATCGCCACAAGGGAAAAATAACACAGATAAAGATGTTGACAGTTCTGAACAGAGTAAAAAAAATTTTCATATTTATTTGGAAAGAGGGAAATCTGGTTCAGGACGAGTTAATTTTGAGGAACAAATAAGGAAAGACACGGATAAAGGCTATTATAAACCCGGGGGGCGTCCTCTTATTGGTGAGTCACAGGTTGACGGATTAGATTATGAAAATAAAGGTATACAAACTCAACAAACTCCACAAAGGGGAATGCGATTGGGAACTGATAAACGATCGTTTTTACGCAAATACAATGAGGGTAGTTCAGCATCATTTGAAAAAAGCGTGAAAAACTATCCTGCAAGTCAAACTGAACTTCAAAAAAGTTATTCTACTCGTTACCTAATTAATAGAATGCCAGAGTATAGGATTTTACCCTTCTCAAAATTAAACAAAACACCTCCCAGAAACATTGAAAATAACATTCCTGAATTATATGAAGGTATACATCCTGCAAGTGTTACCACCACTGATTTTGGATATGGAGGCATGTCTGAACAACGGGAACCGATTTCTTCATCTAGCTTTGATTATCCCAATCTTTTAGGAAGAGGAGTGCAGGTCTCCACAGGTGGCGATGATGATTTATTGCAAGATGGGGTGGTAGGAAGCAGCAGCTCATTATCTACGGGGATTGTGAGTGAGGGTACGACAAGGTCCAAAAACCTGCGGCAGGGATTGGCGTATGATCCGTGTAATCCAGATAGAACACTTGTAGCAAGGTCAGTTCATACACAACGATTTGCCTATTCAAACATGACAAAGAGTTCCAAGTCTAGTTATACTAACAAATGGCTTTCACTCTGTACTCCACAAGTTCTTCCTTTGACTACAAATTATATTCCGCCTGATTTGGACAATTTTTACACGAAATATTCGTATAACATAAACATTCCACTTGATGAGAAGTTGGAGGAGTTTTCAGATCGTGCATTTACCAAAATGGATCTATTTAAAAGTTCAACGGACATCTACACAAATGATTTCACAGATCGTTCGTTATTTCGAAAGTTGTACAATTTTCCAAACCTAGATAGTGTTGGGTATACTACAAAGCATGAATATAATACCAACTCTGGCGTGGTCAGTAGAAGCGATCTCAGATCCAAAGGGAACCTATTTAAGCGAAAGATAAAACAAAACACAGGATTTTTAAATCCGTCAGCTTTAAGTAAGGAGATGCAGAATGTGGCGACAGCCAAAAAGATTGAACAACTTCTTTATGATTTGGTTATTCTAAGACTTTCACAGGGATTTCAATTGGTTGAGATGAATCGCAACCTACCCTCAGGTGATAGAACATTGCTCAGTAGAAATACGCAGGCTGCTGCTACTACTTCTACCAGCATAGCCGCCACTGCCACCACTGTTGGTGGTGGTACTGGATCAGTAAATAATATAGGATTATTACAAAGTTCGTTTAATGTTGGAACACAGCATGTTCCTACAAGTACCAATAAAGCGGACGCAAGCCTTTCAAAACACTTGCTGCTCCCAGATAGTAATGGTGGTGGGTTGACTTTACTAAATCAAACAGCAAATGCGATTCCAGGTACGTTTAGAGGTTTGATATCAGGTGAATCGACATGTAAAAGAGGAAAGACTCAGTTCAAAACAGCAGAGCTTGGTTCATCTATGGGAGAAAAACTTCTTGATCAAAAATTGTCTGATAAATATACTGAAAACCTGAGTCTCGTTCCTGAACTTTTAGAGACTGGAATGGATCCTCTTATTCCACAAGAGACTCAAATGGTAGGCAAAGATATTGTTAGAGAAAATGATGTTTGTGTGCATGAAAACTCAAGAAAGGATCAACATGAACCAATTAGTGGTAAATCTACGCAGATGACTGTCACTAACGAGCTGAAGGTTGCAATCAAGAGTGTTTACCATCCTACATCTTTGGAAACCAACTCTGAAGCCAATCCAGCAACCAATCCAGCCAATAGCTTGGGGCAGAAAACTGAAAACTCTCAGATTTCTTCCCAGAAGGCCAAAGCTCTGAGCAACTTTTTAACAAACAATAATCCTAATACCTCGCTCTTAACCCAAAGTGGGGCTCAGTATAACAGCGGTACAGGATCGCTGGAAATGGGCATTCAGAATGCTTTTTTACCAACATACCCACTAAATACATCACAGTCTTCAATCTGTTTATCTAATGGACGTCAAATCCAATTCATTTCATATAGTGAAAATACCGTTACTGGTGCAAGTCAATTACCAGAACTTACAATTTCACGATATCAATGGATAAACCCATTCGAAAATGAAAAGGTAGATTATAGCTACAGAATTTGGCACTGCAATAGTAAGGATGGTTACGTAAATGCAACAGCAAGCTTTGATTCTAATTCAATGAAGGATTTTAATTGGAGTGAAATTGACCATGCAGTTGTTGGAGGACATAGCCAGGATTTGAAAAATTGTAAACTAACCAAGTCGAGATATCTACTGATTCCTATGGATACATACCCACCAGATTTATTAGAGGATGCACAATTTTGTGCTTATTTAAACGATGAAGAGTTAAGAATAGCCAACTTTGAAAAGTTCTTGGAACAGCTTTTCAAATCATTTAAACCTACTGTCAAACAAAATCTGTTGGCAAAGATTGGATTGATTCAAAATGCCAGTGACAAGCTAGCTATGACTGATAAACTTAAGGATAAAGATTCAAATTTTGGAACGCCAATGTCAACATCTACATCGGCATCAGCATCGACATCGTTATCACCACAAATATCCTCCCAACAACCACCTCTCGTTTCTAGCAAAAATCACAAATACAACATTTCGCGATTTAGGCATTTTTTGGCTAAAAAAAGTGAATTGCCCAATATTGAGCGTGATAATAGTTTTAATCTCTTGCCAGATCAAGTTACAAACCAAAGTAATATCGATTCACCAAGCAGAACTGAGGTGAAAAAAACCTTTGATAGTCCATTTTCATTGGGTAAATACCGCAAATCTAGTAATGAAAGAGGTGTTTTAACAGGTAGCACGAACAAAAGTGTTTTTAAGAATCACAGTTCTGAGTTTATTGTTGATGCTGATTATACCTCAAATCGTGAACCCAGCCTTTTATCCAGTAACAACAATGCCATTCATAGGATTATCAATTCTGACATTGATTTCGGAACCAGTTCTAATGCTAATATTAATACTGATAATAGCACCAGCTCTGATATCAACTTGAATACAATTGAAAACACTTGCCAAAA